>JAVTVY010042963.1:0-18798 GCA_036873755.1 Hanleya hanleyi | reverse complement strand
TCCAACCGGAAATTATATAAGTCCAATATCGGACGATGACGGTGGAAGCAGTGTCGGATCATGGACCAATGGCGTCGATACATCTCACGCACTGGATGATCTTCGGGTAAGAGATCGCTGGGAATATCCACCGCATCTTCAAGAAAAGGTTCGATGTTGTCAGGCGTATGACTCGAAACCGTAACGGTGGAGTCCGGCTGGATATCCAGGCTCTTCTGAACTGTGGGTATAGGCGGGCTCTCCGTCATCGCATCACCCGTGGCGTTCGTCTCCCCGGGCTTATCTTCACTGGGCCTGACCTTTTGCGGCTCCTCTTCAGTAGGAAGTTGTCGCGCATACCGTGGTGATGGACTATGAATCAAACGTTGGTGCCGTCTTAACTGGCTGGGTCGTTTGAAGAGTTGACCACATTCATTACATTGTTCCGTCGCACCCTCGTGGAGTGAGCGTTCGTGGCGCAGTAAATGATCCTCCCGATTAAATGACCGTGCGCAGGTTATACAAGTATACCGTGCACCGTTGTGGATGGGGGCCTCGTGGCGTCGTAATTTTTCTGGGCGAGTAAATGACTTCTGGCAAGTTGCGCAAGTGAACATCTTGGTGGTGGACAGAGTGTCTGATGAAACGGCAAGGCCGCTTCCCTTTTATAGCACGCTAGCTGTTGGTCTATTTTTAGCACACTCAGTTCAACTACCTACCGGATGTAGGCTGTTTCTAAGCGTCATCGGGCAGGCCAGGATACCGTTGAGGAAACATATCCTCAGATAGTTGTTTGCGCATTCTGAGTATCTTTCAGTGCATGGGTGAATACTTTCAGCCGATGGGGGTGGTGGGTCAGTTTAACCACGAAGAACGTAACATTGGTGACCCTCTCCACTATCCATTTGGTGTTGGGACACTGTTCATAGGCCCATTCCAAGGGATCCACAGTGTCCAGTTGGGCCAGCATCGTCTCTAGCGACGCCCGATTGGTGATTGTGAAAGGATGGTCGTACACTGGGTTGATGGTACTGGAATAGAAATAGCACAATTCACGCGTCATCTTATGGCATAAGATGTACCCAAATGCTACATTTAATGTGAAGGACGTAGGTTGGTCATTGAAGATGGCTTCCACGTAGCTGCGTAGACGGGCGAGGTCGGTCAGTCGGAAATTGTACAAGTCCAATATAGGGCGATGACGGTGGAAGCAGTGTCGGATCATGGACCAATGGCGTCGATATATCTCACTCACTGGATGATCTTCGGGTAAGAGATCGCTGGAAACATCCACCGCATCTTCCAGAAAATGTTCGTTGTTGTCAGGCGTATGACTGAAAACAGTAATGCTAGGAAGCGGCTGGATATCTAGGCTCTTCTGAGCTGTGGGTATAGGCGGGCTCTCCGTGATCGCATCACCAGTGGCATTCTTCTCCCCGGGTTCATCTTCAGTGGATCTGTCCCTCCTGGGTGCCTCTTTGGTGGAAAGTTGGCCCTCATGCCATGGTGACGGACCATGAATCAAACGCTCATGCCGTTTTAACTGACTGGGTCGTCTGAAGAGTTGACCACATTCTTCGCATGGACGCTTAGGTGGCCCATGAATTGAACGTTCATGGCGCTGTAAATGATCTGGGCGCTGAAACGACAGTGTAGGCCTACATATCGTACAGCTATACCGGGCGGTTCCATCGTGCTTGGTAGCCTCATGGCGGCGCAAGTCGTGCCGGCGAGTGAACGATTTCGAGCACGTAGTACAAGTGAACATCTTGGCGGTTGACAGAGTGTCTGATGAAACGGTCAGGCCGTTTCCTTTTTATAGCAAGCTAGCTGTTGATCTATTTTTAGCACCATCAGTTCAACTTGGACGTCAGCGACAAGAACCCGGATGTAGGCGCGGACGTCATTGAAAAAAAATGCTGTGGCGTCATTGGTGACGTCATCAGTACGAGTAGTAGCGAAAGTGGGCATTTTTTAGCAGTGAAGGAGTATACACTATGTACAAATAGAATACAGGTGGTATGTACAAATAGAATAGTAGTGGTATGTACAAATAGAATAGTAGTGGTATGTATAAGGTACAAAACAAAATTCTGTCAGGAGTAGGATTCGAACCTACGCCAGCTCTTCGCCGACCAGCACTTAATACCGGCGCCTTAGACCACTCGGCCATCCTGACTGTTTACAGTTTTAACTCGTGTATCAACAGTTATATAGTGTGTTCGACATTTTTTCACAAGTCCAAGTAAGTAGTGCTCACACCATCGGCCAGGACTTTCCGTTTCGGGTAAAAGAAAGTAAAGGCGTCTCGTTGCTGGATGTACGTCCGCATTTCGGATGCTCTTGGAACTCGGCGCTTCGGAGCTCTTGGAGCTCCGGAGCTCCGGAGGTCACTTTCGCTTCCGTTCACGTGACCGGAACTGACCTTTGACCCCGGCGCGCGCGCGGTGTAAAGGTTTCCACCGCGGTGGAAACCTTTGCGCGCCGGGGTCTGACCCCGGCGCGCGCGCGGTGTAAAGGTTTCCACCGCGGTGGAAACCTTTGCGCGCCGCGCCGAAAAAATGTCGAACACACTATATAACTGGTGATACACGAGTTAAAAACTGTAAACAGTCAGGATGGCCGAGTGGTCTAAGGCGCCGGTATTAAGTGCTGGTCGGCGAAGAGCTGGCGTAGGTTCGAATCCTACTCCTGACAGAATTTTTTTTTTTTTTGTACCTTATACATACCACTACTATTCTATTTGTACATACCACCTGTATTCTATTTGTACATAGTGTATACTCCTTCACTGCTAAAAAATGCCCACTTTCGCTACTACTCGTACTGATGACGTCACCAATCACGCCACAGCATTTTTTTTCAATGACGTCCGCGCCTACATCCGGGTTCTTGTCGCTGACGTCCAAGTTGAACTGATGGTGCTAAAAATAGATCAACAGCTAGCTTGCTATAAAAAGGAAACGGCCTGACCGTTTCATCAGACAATCTGTCAACCGCCAAGATGTTCACTTGTACTACGTGCTCGAAATCGTTCACTCGCCGGCACGACTTGCGCCGCCATGAGGCTACCAAGCACGATGGAACCGCCCGGTATAGCTGTACGATATGTAGGCCTACACTGTCGTTTCAGCGCCCAGATCATTTACAGCGCCATGAACGTTCAATTCATGGGCCACCCAAGCGTCCATGCGAAGAATGTGGTCAACTCTTCAGACGACCCAGTCAGTTAAAACAGCATGAGCGTTTGATTCATGGTCCGTCACCATGGCATGAGGGCCAACTTTCCACTAAAGAGGCACCCAGGAGGGACAGATCCACTGAAGATGAACCCGGGGAGAAGAATGCCACTGGTGATGCGATCACGGAGAGCCCGCCTATACCCACAGCTCAGAAGAGCCTAGATATCCAGCCGGTCCCTAGCATCACTGTTTCCAGTCATACGCCTGACAGCAACGAACATTTCTGGAAGATGCGGTGGATGGTCCCAGCGATCTCTTACCCGAAGATCATCCAGTGAGTGAGATGTATCGACGCCATTGGTCCATGATCCGACACTGCTTCCACCGTCATCGCCCTATATTGGACTTGTACAATTTCCGACTGACCGACCTCGCCCGTCAACGCAGCTACGTGGAAGCCATCTTCAATGACCAACCTACGTCCTTCACATTAAATGTAGCATTTGGGTACATCTTATGCCATAAGATGACGCGTGAATTGTGCTATTTCTATTCCAGTGCCATCAACCCAGTGTACGACCATCCTTTCACAATCACCAATCGGGCGTCGCTAGAGACGATGCTGGCCCAACTGGACACTGTGGATCCCTTGGAATGGGCCTATGAACAGCGTCCCAACACCAAATGGATAGTGGAGAGGGTCACCAATGTTACGTTCTTCGTGGTTAAACTGACCCACCACCCCCATCGGCTGAAAGTATTCACCCATGCACTGAAAGATACTCAGAATGCGCAAACAACTATCTGAGGATATGTTTCCTCAACGGTATCCTGGCCTGCCCGATGACGATTAGAAACAGCCTACATCCGGTAGGTAGTTGAACTGAGTGTGCTAAAAATAGACCAACAGCTAGCGTGCTATAAAAGGGAAGCGGCCTTGCCGTTTCATCAGACACTCTGTCCACCACCAAGATGTTGTTCACTTGCGCAACTTGCCAGAAGTCATTTACTCGCCCAGAAAAATTACGACGCCACGAGGCCTCCATCCACAACGGTGCACGGTATACTTGTATAACCTGCGCACGGTCATTTAATCGGGAAGATGCTTTACTGCGCCACGAACGCTCACTCCACGAGGGTGCGACGGAACAATGTAATGAATGTGGTCAACTCTTCAAACGACCCAGACGGCACCAACGTTTGATTCATGTCCCGTCTCTACGATTTGGGCGACAACTTCCTACTGAAGAGGAGCCGCAAAAGGTCAGGCCCAGTGAAGATAAGCCCGGGGAGACGAACGCCACGGGTGATGCGATGACGGAGAGCCCGCCTGTACCCACAGTTCAGAAGAGCCTGGATATCCAGCCGGACTCCACCGTTACGGTTTCGCGTCATACGCCTGACAACATCGAACCTTTTCTGGAAGATGCGGTGGATGTTCCCAGCGATCTCTTACCCGAAGATCATCCAGTGCGTGAGATGTATCGACGCCATTGGTACATGATCCGACACTGTTTTCATCGGCATCGCCCGATATTGGACTTATATAATTTCCGGTTGGAAGAAAACATCCGTCTACGTAGCTACGTGGAAGCCATCTTCAACGACCAAGATACAGCCTTCAAGTTAAATCTCACTTTTGGATACATTCTTCGCCATAAAGAGACAGACCAGCTCCATTACTTTTATCCCAGCAATAATACCCGGGTGTTTGACCAGCCTTTCACCATTATCCATCGTGCGTCACTGGAGACGATGCTGAAGGAACTGGACAGCGTGGATAGTTTGGAATGGGCCCAACAACAACGCCCCAACACAAAATGGCAAGTGGAGAGGGTGACCAATGTGACGTTCTTCGTGGTTAAACTGACCACCATCCCCATCGGATGAAAGTATTCACCCATGCACTGATAGATACTCAGAATGCACAAACAACTATGTGAGGATATGTGGCCTCAACGGTATCCTGGCCTGCCCGATGACGATTAGAACAAACGGTTCAGAGCGAACATGGCCGAAGATGGAACTTTCTGAAATGGCGACTTCTGAATGGACAAGAATACATCTAACGGACAGGAACGAATATGAAACATGCAAATGGCGGTCTCTGATTGGACAAGAATCTTCTTGAATTGTAAATATACCCAACGCGGCTCCCCCAGCGTGGGTATGTTATGATGGAGGGGAAAATAAACTATATGAAAAAAAAAAAACTTGTTGTTGTTGTTGTTCCCTCATGTGTCATCCTTGTTGTTGTTGTTGTTTTCTCTGTCTCTCTCCGGTCTATATCATGGCGTCAAAACGTCTAGCAGGACCCATACAAGGACCAGTTTTCGACACTAGGTGACCACATCCTGACGAAATGGCCAGTTTTCGACACCGGATGTGCCGCCATCTTGAACATACATGCCGCCATCTTGGATATGGCCCATAATGCACCGGGTCAAAATACTCGCTTCTGATTGGCTGAGAGCTCTGTGACGGATTTGAAATACTCGCTTCTGATTGGACGAGAGCTCCGCATTGCGTCTGCGCATGCGCAGAATGATATTCCTACCGCACCATCTCGGCCCCAAATACCTTCATGTACTGCCCGAAAATGGCCACTTTCGCTACTACTCGTACCGATGACGTCACCGATGACGTCACAGATGACGCGAACATCCCTCAAATCGGAGTGTATACCCCGAGAACTACAAGATGACACCTTTCAGGACGCATTCGAACCGTGATTAGCCCATCTCGACCCCAAATAACTTCCTTCGCTGCCCCAAAATGGCCACTTTGCTTACTACAACCAACTGCGCATGCGCAGATTAACGCGACATGCATTCAAAAACACACCATTCTGACTCTACCCCACACAAGCTTCACCTTGACACCTCACACGACCCATTCGAACCGTGATTAGCTCATCTCTAACCCAAACACACCCCTACATAGCACCCAAAATGCCTGTTTTCTATACTACGGCCAGACTGCGCATGCGCAGACTATTGAACACGGACGAACCATTAGTGTAGTCAAGTGCTCCTCCACGAGAGCTTCAAAATAAGACCTCACTCGACCCCATTGGACCATTAGGGACTCACCCAGACTCCAACATGTCCACCCCGTATGGCCCTATACACCCATAGCCATGCAGTATAGGCCTATGGGCCTACCCAGGCCTTGGTGACTTTTTTCAAAAATTTCACCGATTCGCTCCCGCAACACTTCCTATCGTGTTCTAAATGACGAGACGAGTAAAACGAGACCCCACAACCCTACCGCAAATGTATAGAAGTACGTTTCCCAGTAGGATAAACGTGAAGACCTATACCCCCAGTATGGGTCTATGGGAGCTCGGTGACTTTTTTTTCAAAAATTTCACCGATTCGCACGGGGACACTTCCACTATCATGTTCTAAATGACGAGACGAGTAAAACGAGACCCCACAACCCTACCGCAAATGTATAGAAGTACGTTTCCCAGGGGGACAAACATTGATCCTATACCCTCAGTATGGGACTATATGGGGTTCAGTGACTTTTTTCAAAAATGTCACCGATTCGCACGGGGACACTTCCTATCATGTTCTAAATGACGAGACGAGTAAAACGAGACCCCACAACCCTACCGCAAATGTATAGAAGTACGTTTCCCAGGATGGTCCTATACCTCCCATACCCCATAGGCATTTTCCCGTAATTTAGGATAAAGTCCGTATTCCGTATTTTTTCAGGAAAATTTTTACATACACCCACCCTGGAACTAGGGGAAGATAACTCTGTTGATAGACAAGCCCCGTTAAGCCCGGCGACCTATATACCCCTCATACCCCATATATAGGCATTTTCCCAGGTTTTTCGATAAAGTCCGTGTTCCGTATTTTTTTTTTCAGGAAAAATTTTACATGCACCCACCCAGCCATCAAATACCCCTTCACCTAGGCTTCACGTTGATACCTCACTCGACCCCATTCGACCATTAGGGGCTCCCCTAGATCCCAAACCGTCTATTTTCATACCCTTGGGCCACCGCGCATGCGCAGAATGCCGCTATTTCAACCCCACGCAGTCCATTAGATGCGCTTACATGATACGTGATACCTCACTCGACCCCATCGGTCCACTAGGGGCTCCCCTAGCTCCAAAAAGGCTATTTTCATACCCTTCGGCCACCGCGCATGCGCAGAAGACCGATATTTCAACCCCATACCCAACCCATTAGATGCCCCTTCATGAATGCTTCACATTGATACCTCACTCGACCCCATCGGTCCACTAGGGGCCCCCCTAGCTCCAAAAAGCTATTTTCATACCCTTCGGCCACCGCGCATGCGCAGAAGGCCGCTATTTCAACCCCACACCCAGTCCATTAGATGCCCCTTCATGAATGCTTCACATTGATACCTCACTCGACCCCATCGGCCCACTAGGGGCTCCCCTAGCTCCAAAAAGGCTATTTTCATACCCTTCGGCCACCGCGCATGCGCAGAAGGCCGATATTTCAACCCCACATCCAACCCATTAGATGCCCCTTCATGAATGCTTCACATTGATACCTCACTCGACCCCATCGGTCCACTAGGGGCTCCCTAGCTCCAAAAAGGCTATTTTCATACCCTTCGGCCACCGCGCATGCGCAGAAGGCCGATATGTCAACCCCACACCCAGTCCATTAGATGCCCCTTCATGAATGCTTCACTTTGATACCTCACTCGACCCCATCGGTCCACTAGGGGCTCCCCTAGCTCCAAAAAGGCTATTTTCATACCCTTCGGCCGCCGCGCATGCGCAGAAGGCCGATATGTCAACCCCACACCCAGCCCATTAGATGCCCCTTCACCTAAGCTTCACTTTGATACCTCACTCGACCCCATCGGTCCACTAGCGGTCCCTACAGATTGCCGAACACTTCCACGAAAACCCACGGGTTTGGGACTACTTTCGGTCCGCGGAGGCAGACCGCATCACCGCCAGACCGCATCACCGCGAAGAGATACATGTCCCCAAGGTCACGCCACATTCACCCCAACCGGAAGTGCCGTCATACCTGCGCCCCATTCACCTGCGCACAACGCCCCAATACCGCCACAAATCCTCCCCATTTTTTTTTCTGCGCATGCGCAGTGAGGCGCTATTAACCTTAAAGACTCCTTGTATACTACTTACGGCTATACGGATTTCGACATTTACCGATAATGTAGATGCTTTCAGTATTACAACTAAAACATATTCTCTTTTTATTCAAGAGGGGCCCCTCATGAACATATCCACTGATTGTTGCTTATGCCAATATGTATTGTTTGCTATTCCTTTTTTATTTATACCCGCGCTGAACTTTTGGCATCATTTAGCAATTTTGCCGTTTCGATTTTCCATGAGTAATATAATATATATTTATGTATTTATATATATTCATATTTGTGTAGTCCAGGTGATTCTACAATTCTGTTATCTAGTGACCCATTTGTCTATTGCGAAATCCGTTTGATCTGGATGTCGAAATGAGGAATACATATTCATTGCAATCATCCCAAGTCATAGTTCGTTTGTCAAATCTGAGCCATGACTGATAGCTTGTACATCACAACGAATACCAGCCATTTCAATCAGAAATATCCCGGAGCGCATTCGTGAATTTGTGACCGAACATGTTCATATTTGAACGCATTGAGCGCCAGGCAATGTGTCGTATATTGCGATGTTTTGTGTTTTGACTTAAAAGCCGACCCCAGGTTCTTTCCTCTGACTACAAAGAATTTGTCCTCGATTTTTTCCCCACATAAATATACCGAGATCCCACGAAGGTGACGCACTGCCCCCGAAAAACGCCGTCCGTTCATTGGTTGATATTTAAAGCAGACAGTTCCATTAACCGTTCCATTAACCGTACAGTCTCAATCTGCCCACAGGGCCTGGTGCGGAGTGTACACTGTAATAATTGGTGACATGTTTAACGTCTCAAAATGAAACATGATTTTGTCCCAACTTTTGGGACATGTGAGTACGTATATGTTTCATATTGAAACACGTGTAATCTTCACATGAGTTAATGATGTCTCAATATGAGACATGTCTTCGTTAAGCATGTGTTCGTTTGAAAGATGTGACGTCCTGCATATTGAAACATGTGTTGTGTATATATGCCTCAATCTGAAACATGCTAGAGCCGACTACGTGTTTCCAAATGAAACGACTAAGCCCAAACATGACTTTATCCCAACTTTTGAGACATGTCACAAGTGAAACCGATCAGAACATGTCTCAAACTTGGAGGTGTTTCAAAACAGTCTACCTCCCATTACGTGTTTCATGGAACCGCCGGACTAGCCTGTGAAAGATATATGTACTGAAATGAAAGTAACATTTATCTAAATCAACTTGCACCAATTTTTATTCTCTTACCTTCGATGGAAGTCAAACTCAGGTACATGTATGAACCAACAATAACCAAAGACAGAAACATATAACACAGACTGCTCCTCAGGTTAATTCAAACCTAATCATTATTTCAAACAGATGCATGTTTGGTACATCTCGATCACTGATATGAACCCATTTACCATAGAGGTAAAATTGTTCATGTAACAACTCTGATTAACTATATCACTGATTCACACCAAAATTATAATTTACTCGCTCAAGTTCATATTGGTCCGTTGACACGATACCTTCTAACCTGGGATAACATATTAAATCCAGCACACAGGAAACATTTCTTTACAGCTGTACTATATTACATAGCAATACACATATCGAATTGCTGAATGATACTTCGTTTGTTTTAAACCTGACTTGCTACTCGCGATTAACTATTTCTGTTCCGGCGCGTTTGAAATTCCTTTCCATTTTGGGGAACGGAACACGGATCGCAGATGATTATTAAAATCACGGATGGCTGGATTCATCACGAGTTGTTGCATCAGTGGTCACATTGAGGGATGAAGTAGGAACATTGTTGACACCAAACATTATTCAATATTTTCATACGGATGAAAAATAATGTCCCCTCCGGCTCCTTCTGGTTTATATGTGCCACTAAGGCCGAATCCCGTCCAAGGCTGTAATGACATATAGAGCAATCATATTGACTGTGTTCAAAAAATCTCCTGATGCGCTACACATTCAAAATACTGGATGTGGCTTTGATCACACAGAGAACACATTTGTTGTTTCTTTCAATGCTGCTCTCATTACTTCCCAATAAGTGTTAATTTTGTCTGGCAACATTGTAATGTATTTTGTTGGTGTGTCGTAATATGCTTATATGTTCAACGCGATTACTCTGACAACTTCCAGGAATGAGCAGGTGGGAGAGGGGCATTATGATCCCACCCCTACCAAACCTTCTACCCTATATCCAAAACAAGAATACAATTAGGAGCTGGCACCATTTTCTTTATGGCGTAATATATTGGGGCAATTTTGACTGACCCTACTGGCATACCCGTCCGTGCGTAAATTCAAAATTACCAGGATACCAGTAGAGTGAGTTTTTCATCAAAATTTTGGCTCATAAACGTGTGCAAAACTATTTTATTTCAAATTAGATAATTATTCCCTTATTTGCTATGACTTTTCTTCGGAGAACGCAGCACAAATAACAGTAACTTCGGAAAACCAGACCGAAAAATGAACCAAAATGCATATCTAGAGTATGACGTAATTGTGAAATCTTCAAAGCGGTCATGTTTCAACTGCACTGGAAACCAGTGTTAATCGTATCTTTGTTCGCAGATTGCTTAAGCTCATTTACGCTGTCGCAATGTATTTCCTAGATACGGTTAGATCTGTGTGAAGATGACCTGGTATCTAATTCCATGCATCAGACAGCACTGTCCGTTCTGTACCCCGCGTTTCTTGACACAGATTCAGATTCAGATTCAGATTCGTTTATTAGCGCAAACACAAATCACATTGGTTAAGGCCAGTAACAGTATACATGAACAAGTGTATGATTTTACATGGCTCAACAGAGGCTCGAATTGTTTTCAATTATTACATGTCGTCTTTGCGATTCGGTTGCACGTGTTTCAGCGCTGATGTCTGATACAGCTTTTCGGACCGTTATAGTGAGACGGCAACGCGGGTGAAACATGTCACAACCCTCAAATAGCTGTATTGTTATGGCTCTGAGACATGTTTTTATGAAATAATTGGGTGAAACATGTCGCATTATAAAACATCTAACATGTTACCCATCGCAAAATGAAACGTTAAACATGTTTCTCTTTTTACGGTGCACAGACCTACATTATGGATGAATAACCTTCAAGACTAACTTAGTTTAATGGTCACTAGCTTTCGCAGATAGTGGATATCTGCTTCGTCAGAGGATGACTGATTTATTGCGCGACTCGTCAAACAGTACACTCACAGCAAACAATAAACACTCTAGCACTATAACAACATGACTACGGTCGATATGTTGCAAGACGACAATGACTGCTCATACTTGCCGTTTCTAAGCAGAGAGCCTGCAGAGGAGAAGTACACTGAAGTAGTTTAGTTACTTCTTTATAATTCAGACGCGTAATTTAATGCTACTTTAGCTGTATTTATTCGGCTAACGACAAAGGGAAGAAACGTGTCCGGGCGCCTAACATATACAAAGTCTGACTTATTGTTAATGGACAACGAGCAACCCCCCTATCGAGCCTCGCTGTAAACGCACCGCTAAATATTCATTGTATTATTGATGTTGACTGGCAACGACAGATCGAAGTAGGCCTATATATTATGTACTATACTGCCCCGAGCTGTACTCAAACGTAACATATAGTGCAATTATGGCCGATATAAGCAACATCTGACGAGCAGGACTACAAGCAGCGTCAAAACAATAACGGGAAGAAATTCCTGCAGGATCCACAATCCATAAGTTGGAGAGAGCACTGACAGCCCATCTAATATAGAACGTTTTCGATCTAGTTGCGTGCGTCCATGTCTATAAATCGTGTATCAGACGGAGAAGTAAACGGAGCTAGCCGATCTACTCTGATGGAATCCGGAAATAAACGAGGTGAGTGGTCTAGAGCTGAAGACTGAAATGTGTTCGATGAATTCTCCATGTCAACAATAATTCAGTTATTACGTCGGGAAAGAACTGCCATTTGATAGTGCTGTCCATTACAGTGTCGTGACGTAGGCAGACATGAAACTCCGCACCACTGACTCCAAGCGAATCAGTACAAGTAGTTCTATCATCTTAAGGCCTTCACGATAAAACGTGACAAGAGACAAACCTTTTCAAGCTCCCATTACAACAGCAAATTCCCATAGATTTAAACCCACCAAATTATAATTATAATCTTTCAACTTATATTGGATAACATTTTGAGAATATGTGGGTTTGTTTCCTCGAAAAACGCATCATTGAGTTGAATATTTATTGCTCTGGGCGTATGAAAGTCCCGAAAACACGGTAAACCAGATAAATGCAACAAGTGCAGTCCATTTAAGGTACATGACTTTGAAATGCAAATGAATGTTATAGGTTACCATGGACAATATGATCTCAGGTTGATAATTTCTACAGTCTCTTCCCTTAAATTGGGGACAATTTGTATAATAATGTGGATCTGGGTTATACTGGTGTTTGGCATTCGCACCTACAGTAATTTAATTTCTCCAGTCTTTCTCAATCCATTCCCCAGGATTGAAAGTATTTTTGCATGTTAACTTGGGTATAGTTTATCCTGGTAATACAACGCAACCCCTCTACTAATATTTCCCCGCTTGATTCTTACATCTAATGGTGAAACAGTTCATCACTTTCCATCAGATGACTTCATAGGCTATTACATAATTGCTCTAGTATATCTGTATCTAATACCAATCAAGTTTGTGCGAGTGGTTGTGTCCACTTGGAGTGGTTGTGTCCACTTGGAGAGCTACAATAAAATGCGCCGCTGAAATACAAATCATTACAAGGATCATTGATCATTTTTAGTTCTTGTGGCGTTTTTAGATATGCACTCAGAATGTTGGCTTTTTGGGGTCATATGACTCATTACGCTGGCATCTTTTTCTGCCACCTTATTTGTTGCATTTCATCAAACATCACACAGAATTTCAGACTTATTTACCAAAGAATTGTACCATGACAACGTGTGTGTTATTTACACAGTAAAATAATTGTTGGATCAGGGCAAATCTCCAAGAGATATCGATTTGAATTTGCCAGTACGATGTTCTTTTTAATAACCTCAACCGAAAGGATTCAGATTTCATTATTAGGTCGTCGTATTTATCCTCAACGACCCAAACTACCCAGTTTATGAAAATATATGAAACGCCATCTCTTCGCCTTATGGACATTTATTATTTGATTTGATTTGATTTTTATTTCACCAGATAATAGGATAGCTTAATATACAAAATATCGAAGTGGCGGGATGAAAACCCCATGGGGCTTGTTATATCCCAAGATGATTGTCATGAAAAGTTGTAGATAATACAGGTTTTTTTTATTTACTTAAGCAAATACATGCTTCTCGTAACAACTTCAGTGGGTAAGGTAACCATGCATATAACATTCTAACAAATATTTACATACTGGTGCTGACTTTTGATTTAGCAGTTCATAGATCATAATGAACATCATAATATAATATTCACACTAGTTATAGTTATACATAGTTATAAGTAGTGATCACTAGAAGGTGGAACATAGAATTATCAGAAATAGATCCATTTATAGATAAAAGCAAAAACACGACAAAAACAAAAGAACTCGCAACAAATGTTCCAACTTTCACAGACTACTCATTTTTTCATCAGGGTGAAACAGGAGCTAGAGAGCTATGTTCCTTTGAAAAGGTAAGACTTCACACGGGATTTAAATACGGAAATGGAGGTACATGATTTTAATTGAGAAGGTACTTTATTCCATATTTTAGGGCCTTTAATTTTAGTACTAAAAAAGGATAGGTCTGATGAATAAAACTGGCGATATAAATTATGACTTGCTTGTCTGGTTGGATAACTATGGACTTGAGATAATTTCGTAAAATAAGACAATAAATCCAAATGGTTGCAAAATTTATCAACAGAGAGAAAAACTAGATAGTCATACAACTGTTCCAGAGGTAATAATTGCAATTTAATGAATAGGGGCGTGGTATGTTCATATCTAGATGAAAATGTAATTAGTCGTATAGCTTTTTTCTGCGAAGTAATTAGCGGTTTCAGATGGGTCGAGTACATGTTACCCCAGAGAATATTGCAATATGACAAATATGGATAGATTAGGGAATAGTATAGAATGTAAAGGGTCTTTTTATTTAAACAATCTCTAATATGATGTATTATGCCAATATTCCTGCTAAGTTTTTTTCTTATTTCTTCAATATGCGTTAACCAGTTGAGTCTATCGTTGAAATATACTCCAAGAAATTAAAGTTGTCCACCTGATCAATGTAATGTCCAGAAATGGATAATCGGGTATGTTTTGGGGGTTTACATCTTTTATAGGGTTTTATGAGCATAAACTCAGTTTTTTTTATGTTCAACGAAAGTTTGTTACTGCACCAGTTGAGCAACTTCTCAAGTTCCAAAGACATAGTCTGGAACAGAATATCGGGATCATCATTAGAAAGAATGACCGAAGTATCATCTGCAAAAAGAATGGTTTCTAAAACTTGGCTGACAACTGTTATGTCATTGATATAAATGAGAAAAAGGACGGGACCCAAAATAGAACCCTGTGGAACTCCACATGGTATAGACTTAAATGTTGATAGAGTATTATTATATTGTGTGCATTGGATGCGGGATGACAAATAACTATGGAACCAGTCGTTCGAAGTTCCTCGAAAACCATAATGGGCTAATTTATATAGAAGGATTTCATGGTTGACGGTGTCAAATGCTTCTGACAAATCTAGAAATGCACTTATACAATATGTTTTAGCCTCTCTCGCAGCTACCAATTTATCATGGAGAGAGAAAACGGCCAAAAACGTCGAGTGATTCCTCCGGAAACCGTACTGATTGCAACAAACTATATTATAATTTTCTAAGAAGTCGAACATTTTATTTACTACAATTTTTTCAATGATTTCACTGAAACACGGCAATACTGAAATGGGCCGATAGTTCTCAAAAAGGGTTTGGTCTCCACTCTTATATAAAGGAGTCACATTAGCCACCTTAAAAGATTCGGGAATAACTCCAAGTTTAAAGGATAAGTTCACAACATGACATAAGGGTATGCTAATCAAATTACATATAGGTTTAATAAGTGATATACGTACGCCATCTATCCCAGAGGTTGAGTTTTTTAAGAGTAGTTATAATATCCGTTATTTCCTTTGTAGTGCAAGGTTCCATATAAAACTCATTATTATAATTAGTATTTAAAAACTCTTTAACCCTACCTGGCTCAGCGGAAAGTGCCCCCCTAATGAACTTTTCTCTGCTGCTCCGAAACGACAAAACCGAGGAGGCTGAACCTTGGTGACTTTTAAGCTTATCTTATTGGGGTCATTTTGAGCCTATTTTCATATACCCCGGGCAGAGGATCATGGGTAAATTCAAAATGGCGGCCATGTGGTATCCGCGAAGTCGTGTTTTTCAATCTTTTCGCTCCATTTCTTCACATTTCCCTTGCCGAAAAGTCCTTCAAAGTATTTTATTTGTGAATAACTAATTATTCTATATTATATTTGATTTTTTTCGAGAGAAAAATCGGAAAATGAAAATTTCGAAAAATCGACCCCAAAAGTCATCATGGCGGCCATCTTGGATTTTTTTTACATTTTTTTTTAGAGTTTGAACCAAAGATACTGTGTGGTAAGTTTCAGCGCTCTAGCCTTAGTGGCAGAGAACCCCCCAAATCGCCCAGGCCAGATAGGGTTAAAATCATTAGGTGACGAAGGGATTACGTCTGCTAGCTTTGTAGCTACAGAGCTAAAATAATCATTAAACTCGTTTGCAATAATAGAAGAGTCCGAACAATCACGGTCATTAATATTGAAAGTATTTGGTAAGTTAGAACTTTTTTTGCGGTTCATGCGTTGATTTAATACTTTCCAAGTACCTTTAATATCATTGTTACACTGATTGAAATTAGTTTCGTAATATAGTTTCTTTGCCAATTTTAAGATGTGATTCAATTTATTCCTATATTGCTTGTATTTCTGTGTGTCGTCCGCATTATTACCTTTTGTGTGCTGTCTAAAAAGTCAATTCTTTTCCCGAATTGATTTAAGAATACCGTATAAACGGAATACTCAGGCATGTCAGAGGTTGAATGTAGTTATACTTTCAAGTGTTACACCGATAAGTTGTAAACCAAAGGAGACTGTAGAAGCTTTACAAGCAGTACAAGATAATACTGCATAAAACCTGTGAGGGATAATGTGGTGGGATAATTCAGCCCATACACGAATGTGGAATGAGTGCGTGCAATGCAGGAGGTCAGTCACGACGCTTGACACGAGCTGCCGGCATGATGCCCTCCAACAACGTTTCTGTCGGTGTTTCGTTAAAATTTTCAATAAACAATTTCCCGCTCTCGAGAAGGAAAATACACCCCAACCTCTTTGAACCTCGCCTGGCGGCTCGGCTGGGATGCATTGTCCTTCTCTCGAGTGGTTCATTCTGATTGAACTACCATGGTTCAAACGAAGTAAAGATCATCAGCCCCAAGGATCCGACCAGATCAGAAATATGAATGGAATAGAACTACATAAAAGAAAATACTCATCAGATGATGAGAGATTTTATGAGGAAAGCATTCATGCTAGAGAGATCGTTTAACCAGGTTATACTCGGAAGCGTATCAATATAATATGTGGAAAGAGATGATTGTTTGTTCTATAAAAGAAGAGTATATTGATGATTTCGAGAAGAGGAAACAAACGTATTTGAACCAGAGTTATGACGAAAATTAATCGGGTGCTATGGCCAAACAAGACTACATTCCAGCAATTACAAAGAGACTACTTCAACAGTTACGCAACCATATGATTCATTGTCATGATATGATAGATCAATATACCCATAACGAAAGTTGGAAAGCAATCAGACATCTCCAAAATGAAACGGACTATGCGGAATGTATTAGACGAAGTAATGGACACAGAAAAGACTTATTCAAAAAAATTGATAGCTGGGGAATATTTCTCGGACAGCGCTGGTTTAAATATATAAATGGAAAAAATAAAGTTAAGAACAACTAAAAGCAAATTATAAATATTCAATAAAGTTACTATATAATAGTCATTTCTTTTCTATGTTGAGTGTTGGAGGTTTCCCAAAATTCTCCACTGTTAAATATATTAGATAACGTTCGGCTTGATTAGGTTATATGGCACCACAGTGAAGTTCCAATACACGGATTTTGCTTTAAAGTACCCACCGATGAAAGTTTTAAACCAGTAGCTATTACCGTTTCCAAGATATAAAACTACTTCAGCTTTAACCTTATTTGGCCTGGGATTTTTGGGAGCTGATCAGGCCTGGTGTTGGGGGGGGGCATGTCGGTCCCCCCCCCCCCACACACACACTAATTATTTTTCTTAATCCTTGAGCCAGGGGGCTGGAACTTACCACACTACAGCCTTGGGTCAAGCTCTACCAGAAAATGTAAAAATTTCAAGATGTCCATTATGATGATGTCACAGTGACGTCATATTCAAAAACGGCATTTTTGGTCTATTTTTCTGTCAGATTTTTGGAATTTTTATTCATGTAATTTCTCAGCAAAAACTGCATAATAAATTAGCAAATATTAATCAGGTGTGAAATAAAATAAATTGTGCCCACTTTTCCTCGTGGAAATGCAGAAATTTTGAAGAAAAATGACGAAAACATAACTTTTCTGGTACCCCACGTGACCGCCATATTGAATTTACCCATGATCCTCTGCTCGGGGGTTATGCAAATAGGCTCAAAATGACTTCAATATGATGAACTACAAAGTCGCGGAGTGTCAGCTCTCATTCTTTTGTCGTTCCGGAGATAGCGCAGAAAATTTGGTAGTGTGGTCATGATGGCCCCCGGGCCTGGTAGGGTTAAGACTGGATGCCCCTGCTTCCCAAGCAGAATACCGGTAAACGCTGACATTTTGTATTTATGGCAAAGAAGAATGGACGTTAAGTTATGGCGAGAATTTTGCCAACCCGAGGTACGGTACATTAAGAATTGAGAAAATGAATTGTGTATAATACACCATATTCCAATCATTTCGGCAAGCTCCACATACTGTAGACTTCATATTAAACTTTTAGCCAAATGAATATTTTTTTTATGATCCGACACTTGATTGAAATGGAAGATATCACAGGGACACGTATTATACCTTTGCTAAGACGTACGCAACCAAGAAAAGCATTTTTCGTTAAGAAGCCCACTTTAAGATATATATATATGATATCCGGAAGGTTATTTCTACATTGTTGTATAAGTTTTTTGGTCGTTTCGACAGTCCAACTTCAGATTAATGCACTATGACAAGGGGCAGGATAAGTCTAATAAACAGTATTTTATTATTTTATCAGATTGTTTTGGTGTATCGTTACCTGTATTCACCAGTTGCACACGTAATCGGCTTGTAATACGCAGATTATAAGCTACAAACGTTTCCGCCGGCATTGATGCATCTGCATCAATAAGTTTTCTTGTTTAGTATTTGATTAGGTTT
>JAVTVY010042962.1:0-18422 GCA_036873755.1 Hanleya hanleyi | reverse complement strand
GGGGGGTTATACAGGCGTTCACGGCCTTCGATATCACACATTTACCAACATATCAAGAGAGTGTATGTGAACAGGCGTTGACCGGTGTTTACCCTATTTGGCCTATGTTCAGGCCTGGTGGGGGAGATCTCGCCCCCCTCTAAATATTTTTTTTGTTCCTCGAGCTAGGCAGCTGAAACTTACCACAATATACCCTCGGATCATGCCCTACCAGCAAATGTAAACAAATCCAAGTAGGTCGCTGTGATGACGTCACATTGACATCTTTTTGTAGATTTGCCCCTTCCCCACAGGTTAGGCAAGCTTAACGGGCGTCGATGGACGTTACGACGTTACAAGTGTCATGAGGGGCGCTGAGGGTATTCACGGCGTACACACCGCGACATATTAAACGGTTGAAAAAATATACCACTTTTTTGGATCATTATGACTATGATAACCAGCGTTTGTCAGGATGGTCGGTTGGTCTGATGTGCCAGTATGAAGTGCTGATTCACATATGTTGGGACGAGAGTTCGAAAAAGGAGGACTGTGAATATGGACGCCCCTTCAAACATCTAAGCCAGTTGATACGACCCTAACCCAGAAACTCTGGCTGTGATAGGTGAAAATAGGTAAGGGGGCGTGGCATTCCTATCACAGCCCAGATCGCGCCTAGGTTAAATTTTGGCGATAAAAATTTATGCGCGAAAAGCGGCTTTTCGCTGGCGAAAATAACGAAACGGGAGAGAAAAAATATGCCAATTTGATACAGTTTGACCGACCTTAGCTTCTTTAACCATGTACCATCTCTCATGACTGTATTGATGCTGACAAAAAGTGATCAAATGTGTGAGAAAAAACTTCCATTGATTATAACGTTTTCGCGCCTTTCTGCCATCTTGTGACCTTCCTGATCACGTGAATAAACAGACGTCGCTATTGGTTCTTGATGACGTGAGTCAGAAGACCAACCCCATTCTGCGCATGTCCCTGTAAACTATGGCGAAAGAAACCCAACGGCAAAATGACAAAATCCGTGTTTGATGGCAGATTCCATCTAATTAAATGAGTCATTAGGTGGTTGTCATAGTGCTGGAGATGCCAAATCATATTATTTATTCGACAAAATGCTTTTTGTGCGTCTGTCTCAATTCCCCACGCCGTGTGCAGTTAAAGATCTCGAGCGACTGACGTCTTATTTATTTTTTTCCTTTTCGGTCTGTATATGTGATTCGGGCTAAGGGATCAGCAACAACAACCAAAAATAAAAAAATAGACTCCTTAGCCGATGTTTTCGGGCTAATACGACCCCAACGCATAGGACACCCTGTGCCACAGCCACATTTGAGGGAGCGGGAACCCGCAGAGACCAGCATCTAGATGCATGCACCACTCACACAACGCACGAGGGCCGAGAGATGATGTCGCCAGTTTCGACGACAAAATCTTGAGTCAGGTTTTCGAACGACGTGGAGGGCCACGTGCTCTTCGCGGATGTCCTCAGCAAGCTCCTCCCCGGCGCATGAGATATACCGTTGCAGCTTGTCCACGATCCTGTGCTCGACTAGTACAACTTTCGCCTGATCGAACTCTCTCATCTACAAAGCTACGTCAAAGCGATCTGTAAGGATCAAACCTGAATCCAACCTTCGAATACCATCTTATGCCATAAGAACACGGGTCAACTGCGATATTTGTGCCCGAGTAACAACATCCGATTGTTTGCCTAGCTTTTCACCATCATCAGTCGGCGTTCACTGAAGACAGGTCGATCATTTGGATCTCTTGGAATTGGCTCAGGGACAGTGCTCCCAACAAACATTGGACCACAAAGATTGTGACCAATTCCACTTTTTTGTCACCAAACTGAGAGATCACCGATCACTCAACGGTGATGGCCAACGGAGCGCCCAACTACGACGGTTTCTGAAATGAAAGCTTCTGATTGGACAAGTTCAATAATCAAGACTGAAGATGACAAATCATCGTTTTGTGCTTGTGATGTTTTTGAATATGCAGTCAGAATATTGGCCTGTGGTGTCATATTACTTCTTGTCCGCTCGCTGACACCTTTTCCCATCACATCGGTATGTTGCGTTTAAGAGCGTTACATTATAATATTAAGTAAACACGCCCAAAAGCGGCTTCCTCCAGCTTAGGTATGATGTGTTGGAAAAGATAATATAATATTGAACACACAGTCTTTGCTGTTGCTAATCTCTCTTCTTGTTGCATTATGGTGTTAAGACTATAACAGGGACTATGTGCAGAAGTGTATTTGTTGTACAGATGATCTTACTCCCCAACTTTAGAGCGTCATAGCGTTATGCCTTGAGCATGCGTTGAGCACCCCTCCTCCATCCCCTCCTCACTCGTCCTCACTCTTCCCCTCATCCTCATCTTCCTCTTGCTCCACCTCCTTATCGCGCGCTGGGAATTACTGCGCGCACATATACGCGTTGACGTCACCGTTTTAGACACCCCCATCACCATCCAAATCCGACCGTATTTGTGGTCCATATACTACCCTTGACGTAACTTCCGGTACATAGAGCGTATAATATTGCCCCGACACGGACCCTCGATCTCCTACCTTACAGTTGACAAACAGCTCATACCGGGTTATGATCTCAAATGCCCTTCTATGCTGACTCGCATGCGCATGACGGCAAAGATCAACATCACCAGTCCCAGCCGTATTCTTACTTACAGGACGTAAATTCACCCAGGCTATTCGCATCCATCCTGGAGGGCTTCAATGCAGACGTGAACGCAGTAGCGGACCTTAGTGACATATATAGAGTGAGCCTTGGACGACATATGGGGAGAATGCCTTATCTACACACGTCTGCAAAAGGGGTCAGCTGGTCAGCTCGCATGCCACGGAATGATCCAGCACTCACATTGGTGTACAACAGGGCTCCATTAGTGCCCCAATACTTTTCAGTGAATGCACAGTGCTTCAAGATGCAGTTGCTGAACTGCAACACAAGTTTGACCACTTCTATCATGGACAGGGAAGTAGATACTGTCCGTCAACATAACAAAAAATGATGGAATCGTAGTTATGCCGAAAGGGTATCCCAGCAACGGTAACCTCACTACGGTGAGTAGTATAGAAAGCGTAAATTGGGTATTGTTGACCTACTTTTGCGGAGCATGTGCGGAGCATGCGGAGCTCTCGTCCAATCAGAAGCGAGTATTTCAAATCCGTCACAGAGCTCTCGTCCAATCAGAAGCGAGTATTTCAAATCCGTCACAGAGCTCTCGTCCAATCAGAAGCGAGTATTCAAATCCGTCACAGAGCTCGCGTCCAATCAGAAGCCGTCATTTTTTTTAAATAGTTCCGAAGCATCAATGGCCTGTACAGGGTCCCCGACAATATCCCCATCTATTTGCCCATGTTAAATGGCAAGTGGGGAACCCTGGGTTTCACCATACAATGAAAGGGTCCCAGTGGGAATTGAACCCGGGTCGTTTTATCAAGAGGCAGACACGTTATCCATTAGGCTACGAGTCATATGATGCAAACCAAGGTTGAAGATAGCATATATATGTCTACTACCAATGTTAATGTATACGGGGAATACCTAAATAGACGTTTTGTGACCTAGGTGGGTCCCTAGTGGACCGATTGGGTCGAGTGAGGTATCAAAGTGAAGCATTCGTGAAGGGGCATCTGATGGACTGGGTGTGGGGTTGAAATATTGGCATTCTGCGCATGCGCGGTGGCCAAAGGGTATGAAAATAGCCGTTTTGGAGCTAGGGGAGCCACTAATGATCCAATGGGGTCGAGTGAGGTATCAAAGTCAAACATTCGTGAAGGGGCATCTGATGGGCTGGGGGTGGGGTTGAAATATTGGCATTCTGCGCATGCGCGGTGGCCAAAGGGTATGAAAATAGCCGTTTTGGAGCTAGGGGAGCCACTAATGGACCGATGGGGTCGAGTGAGGTATCAAAGTGAAGCATTCGTGAAGGGGCATCTGATGGGCTGGGTGTGGGGTTGAAATATCAGCATTCTGCGCATGCGCGGTGGCCAAAGGGTATGAAAATAGCCGTTTTGGAGCTAGGGGAGCCACTAATGGTCCAATGGGGTCGAGTGAGGTATCAAAGTGAAGCATTCGTGAAGGGGCATCTGATGGGCTGGGTGTGGGGTTGAAATATTCGCATTCTGCGCATGCGCGGTGGCCAAAGGGTATGGAAATAGACGTTTTGGGATCTAGGGGAGCCCCTAATGGGCCGATGGAGTTGTATGAGGTATCCATGTGAAGCCTATGTGAAGGGGCTATTTGTCATGCTTGTTGGGGAGCCGAACATAGGTCAACTTATGAGTGTGAATGAGCCATCCTCCATGATACAGTTCTGTATGTACTCCTATCTCCATACCAGGCCTTGTAGGAAGATTAGTGCTGTACAGTTATTACTGGTCGAACTGTCCGTTTAAATTATCAACCAATGAACGGAGGGTGTTTTGGGGCAATACGCTACCTTCGTGGAATCTCCGTTTAAAGCTCAGTTTAAGGAAGCTTATTGAAATTGGGGCATGCTAGGAACTGACATACGGCATTCCAAACAGAGAGGCATGCTGCGCTGAGTTGGGACTCCTAGGAACTCCATGGCATACTTTTTGGAACTGGGCAGACAAAGGATGTTTATGCCATAACAAGAGATGAATGGCATAAGCCATTTCAATTGGAACTCTAATCCATCCCGATCAGAACACCACACTGGACATGGTGTATCCGGTTTGCCTAACCGGCATATGCCATTCCTATCAAGAACCTCGTGCTCTTATTTCAAAAAGCTCCCATGTAGAGAAGAAGCTGAAGGACAAACTCTTTGAAGTTCAAGAGGAAACAACATGACGGCGTATCTTAAATTAAAAAATCTCGGATAGCCTATAAACATCTGACTTCAAAGCAACCAGATGGAAACATTAACTGGCACTTAATTCGTTCAAATATGGGCATGTTCGGAGAGATTGTTTTGAAATGGCTGATATTCGTTGTAGTGTACAAGCTATCCGTCATGGCTTGGATTTGACAGACGAACCATGAATTAATTGGGATTATGGAATGAACAAGGGGGTCTCTCATGCTTATTGAAAATACAGATATAGGTTTTTCGCTTTATCGTTTTTTTTATCTGTTTCTGCCTTTTTGATTCTTGTTTTTGTTTTGTTTTTGTTGTTGTTGTTTTTTTGCTGAAAATATTGGCGGGGGGGGGGGGGGCATGACCCCCCCCCCGTTCCGCCGTGCCTGTGGTCGTTATATTGATTATTGACAGAATACTTGAGATCAATAAAATTTGCAATGAAATTTATATGGTAAGAA
This sequence comes from Hanleya hanleyi, assembly GCA_036873755.1. Classification (NCBI taxonomy): domain Eukaryota; kingdom Metazoa; phylum Mollusca; class Polyplacophora; order Lepidopleurida; family Hanleyidae; genus Hanleya; species Hanleya hanleyi. The sequence goes on along the minus strand of JAVTVY010042962.1, from coordinate 13,107 downwards.
TCTTTCCAAACAGGTGAGTATAAGGTCTCGTTAAACTTTATATTAAAAAAAAGACGTTGAAAAATGATTTATGACGCGATACCACCCTTCATAGCGCTGGAGGCATCGACAAGTCACTAACAATTTGCACGGTCATTCCACGTAATGCATGTCAAGACATAACCTGTATATTATCTAACCATTCACGTCCAGATGCACAGTTCAATAACATGACTAAGCAGGTTTTGAAAGCTGGAGAGATACACAAATACGCACGCGTAAATACGCGCATGACGTGACAACGTGCAGTGTGAAGAATTAATAGCTACTGCACGTCGATCGAGTTGCGTTAGTATGGCTGCTTGCTGCATATATAAGGGCTTGAAATTTACAGATATCCGTGACAAGGCTACAGGAGAGCAACCTCCCCACAGCGCATGCTCCATTTCGCAGGCTCCAATAACATCCCTGCCTCCAATAGCGGAAGTTGACCTTTACTACGTTGCTATGACGTATAGGGGAAACCAACCAACGCACGGTTCAGTTTGAATCCGACCAAACGACTCCTTTAGTGTTGCACATGAGCGAACTACTTTTCATATGCTCTGTCCAGATAAACAGGGAAAATTATCTCCAGATAATTCTTTTTAACGCTAGGTCAACGGAGGTATTATGCAGACTTGAAAAGTAATCAAAATTTTCGTTAACCATCTATTTTACTATATATGATGTCACTTCCGGCGATGTGCGCGAAGGCCCCGAATCCGGTCCAAAAATCTGACTGGTGGCTGGGGTGTTATTAGACCCCCAGCGAGGTGGTTGACAGGAGAGTTCGATCATGTCGACTTTAAGAGCATGCGTTAAGGGTGAGTTTATAGGCTTAACGTTACGGCGATTGTCACCATCGCTTTTAACTCAAATGAATATTACAGGAGATATAATGAGCTCTGAGAATTGCCTGAATTTCCAAGGTCCAGGAACATGATTATTTATCCTGTCCCTTGTTATTTGTGATATGTGTTGTATCTCAGGTACGCCTCAAGTCATTGTTGGAAATGATGAACTATGTAACCTAGGTATAGGGAAGCCATATGACTCCACATGCAAATATACTGACTGTGTTTATTTAAAACATCACAGAAACATTCAGTGATCCATGTTATTATTTGTGTCCCAGCCAAGATTTTACCCCTCGGACAATTTTACCTGAAGGTTATGGTCGTCATCATGTACGTCTGTCTGTCCGTCTCCGATTGAAAATCAGTGAGATTGACCCAGTTTTTCTTGGTCACCAGGTCAAATTAGGACAACTTTGTCACAAATTGCTTCTTACGACCATATCGCAAGAATGATAGGGTCCAGGTACTTAATTTATAACAGGCACACATCTGGTGATGGGCTGCTACTAACACTGGCTTTGTTGTATTGTCATCGTTTATGTACGTCCGTTCGCCTAGGAGCCTCAAACTTCGATGACATATGCATCATCAATAATCAACTGTTTGGTTGGTGAACATTATCACAAACTACCACAAATTTTTCACTATATTTAAAGGCTGAGGGATTCTAGTTCTTTGCACGGTTCATGTTATTGTAGATGTTCATGTGCACATCTTGAATGGCATGACCACACATCCCCTATCACTGGCTTGAGCGACAATAGATAAACGCATTTAATAAGAGCGATGGTGTAATCAATTCATCTGATGCGAAATGATGAACTGCTAAACAACGCCAACCATATATGAGGAATCACAGTTTGAATGACGGTTATCCACTGAATGTGAGATGTGTTGTTTGTCTATCACATATGTATTTATAGCATAGGAAAACATACTTTGGGCATCGCCAGTCCCAACCCAGTCACCCTCCGGGTCAAGACATTTAGAAGAGCATTTCTCTACGTAGCGTGGTTATCGAGCTATACAAACCCAGATAGGCAGATGTAAATAATGACTGCTATAGGGGGCTAGGGGCCGTATGAACCCATGTACTTCAAGATCCTCATGATGCTCATATGAACAGTCACAATCAAAGCGTCACTGAGATACATCATTCTCTAGATGACGACTTTACAACGAATATTATGGATTAAGAATACTGATCAGCGATACGGATTTGATATTTTTGGAACATCATGATGTCTTGCCTGCATCATTGAAAACTGTTGACCGCTTCTCTCTTGCAGGAAACTAGCCTATGTTTATGTATACTATGATTGTCTTTTTGAATTTGGTGCTAATACTACTGTTATATGGAATATGGAATAGGTCTTTGGATTATGGACGCGGATATTCTTTAATGGACGACGGCTGAATTATGAATGACGTACCAGACGCTTGTAATTTAATGATAAGATGAAATTGCCATATATGACCTACATGTTATATCCATAGCGAATGGCAATGAAGATTTAATTCAGCCATCCACTTTATTGAATTATATAACACCACCATGTATGATTATGGGCTGACCAGTAAGAATATATGCCATTGGTTTCTTTTCCGCTAACAGGGTTATTTTCCGTCGAGTCTATTTGAAGGTCACAGAACGAAGAATATACGATAAAAAGACAACTGTAGAAAATGCATTCTAACTTGTCACTAACAACTTCAGGTTAAGGAGTTCAAGAACTAATAAACAAAGTTTATGAGAAAGAGAAATAACCCCGAGCGGGTCAAGTACCCCAAATATCCACCAAGAGCTTTTCAATGCAGGCTATATGATATTTTGTGCACTGTACGCTTCAACGTAGGAAAAACAATAACTTTTCTTTTAATAGAGGCACAAGCAATCTTTATGAACGATGGCCACATACTGAATGTAGGATAAGATACTTGTAATTAGATATCCTGAGTACTACATGTACCTACAGCCTCTACACGTACATCCTTCAATAACTCCACATGGCATGTCGTACATTTAGCTCGTGAGCTGCTAGGGGTTACCTTGCACCCGCCCCCCCCCCACTACAGAGCAAAACTATGTTTTTTATGTACTTTATGACATGTCAAATAAGAAACAACTTGTTAACAGTCGTTAAACTTTGACTCACTACCCCCTTAATCAGTTTGAAATTACTCCCTGTGTTAAAAACTAGAATTTTTATTGACAATAGGGGTAGGGTTACAAGAATAGTCAGTAGTAGTATACAAAGAGTCAATTCAGGTCCCAGCGCCTCACTGCGCATGCGCAGAACTTGGTGTGACGTCATAAGTGTGGCTGTGCGCATGCGTGAGTGGATATGTGGTGGAGGTGGGTTCAAAATGGCGGCTATTTACCTTCCACACACCACGACACAGTCCGCCATTTTGAACCCACCTCCACACACAGTGCACTGACTGACCCCGGTGTGTGGAGGTGGGTTCAAAATGGCGGCCTGTGTGGTGGTGGAGTGGGAGGTAAGTATCCGCCATTTTGAACCCACCTCCACACACCAGTGCACTGACTGACACCGGTATCTCCACTCACCCAGTGCACTGACTGACCCGGGTGTGTGGAGGTGGGTTCAAAATGGCGGCTTGTGGGGTTGTGTGTGTAAAATAAGGTGCCGCCATTTTGAACCCACCTCCACTCACCGGTGTCAGTCAGTGCACTGTGTGAGTGGAGGTGGGTTCAAAATGGCGGCTTGGTTTTACGGGAATGGGAGGTGAGTATCCGCCATTTTGAACCCACCTCCACTCATCAATTGACGTGGTGTGGTGTGGGTTCAAAATGGCGGCTTGGTTTTAAGGGCGTGGGAGGTGAGTATCCACCATTTTGAACCCACGTGAAAAAAACGTATAAAAGCAGTCGATTTTTAGGGAAAGGGTGTATTCATTGCACTAATTTTGCGTAGCACTGTGACTTACCTGTCTGCCTGCCTGCCTGCCTGCCTGCTTGCTTCACCTCTAGTCAGTCATCCAACCAGTTTGCCTACTTGTATCAGCTGTGGACACTCCATTTACTTTTTTCGATTTTACCAGTGCCAATTCACTAGACTATTACTCCGTAATAGTTTTTCACCAGCCCACAGTCATGGAGTCAGCCCAGCTAGCGAAGTTTCGAAAGTACCGTGTTCGTCTCATTGATGAAATACAGCGTGTGGGTGAACTATGTGATTTCCTTATGCAGGAACACATACTCATGAAAGAGCATGTCGACGATATCATGGCCGAGAAAACCTTTTCAGCACAAAACAGAGCTCTCATCGACTTTCTACTGCGCCATGGCCCCTATGCATGTCTAGTCTTGGTGGAGGGTATGAAGATCACGGGAAATGAAGAACTAGCAGATGTACTTGAAGCCAACGACGTTATACCAGATGATGATATCTTAGTGATGGATACCACTACCGAAGAGCGTACAGCTAGCAAACGTACGCACACTAGCCCAGAGAGTACTACACCTGCTAAACGTGCTGGACGACCCAAACGGCCTCGACTAACACCGTTAGAAATACCTGTGGTTGAGGAGTCAGTAGTACCCCAGGCTGAAGAATGTGACTGTGCAACTGTGAAAAAAGAGATGGTGGTAGAACTTCCTATGTCTGTCCAGGAGATCAACAACCTGATCCAGGAGGCTAACCAGGCAGCCCACAAGGACATTTGGGAGCTCTCACCCTATTTAACTGTGAGTGTGAAAGACGCGGAAGTGCATTTTAATGCAGCGGGCTTTAACGACAGACCTGGTAAGCTTATTGCCCTGAACTCTGACACCTGGCAAAAACTGGGGGCCCTTGATTACGCCATCGATGCGGTTATTCGCGACCAGGGGAATGACGAAGCGAAATTTCATGTGGGTGACGACATCTTTGTGAGTTGTGCTTATTTCAACGACCAGCTCCTGGTGCATATTCGAAAATGGCGAAGGCGGTTAGATACGCAAGAGCTGGTTGCTTGTCCTCAAGGTGTCACTTTGAAATTAACGGCGTGGCGGGAGTTGCAGAGTCTTGCCAGTAAAATTCGTGAAGCTCTGGCCTACCAGGTATCTCACTATATTTATCAGAAGTACATCGACACAGTCCTGCAGCTCATCATACCTCGCATGGACACTCTGGTACCCTCATACGCGAGCATCACTGAAGCACTACAGAAGGTGACCGAGCAGCAAATTGCCCTGGGCGTGGAAGCGGCTTGCCCTGCCAAAATTCCACGTGAAGAGATTATTACGTACATCTATGTGCACCAAGGCCGGAAAGACGATGATGAATTCATACAAGTCTTGTTGGCGAACTATTGAGCAGAACAAGTGTTGAAAAACATTGACCATACACATTTATTGATCTGGAGAGCGTATAATTGTATTAAAAATTTCAGAGTTTTTTGACTGTTAATTGTATTAAAAATTCAATACTCAGATATAATTGTATTAAATTCAATACCCTTGTGAATACGTTCATTCTGTGTTAATAAAAAATAGTAGAAAATTAAAAAAATGCTTAGTGTTCATTCTTTTTTCCTTTTTTAATAGTCAAATAGCTCCAAAACGTCTATTTCCATTCTCGCGCATGCGCAGAATGCCGATAGTTCAACCCACACCAGTCCATCAGATGCCCCTTCACCTCACCTTCACATTGATACCTCACTCGGCTCCATCGGGCCACTAGGGGCTCTCCTAGCTCCAAAAAAGGCTATTTTCATAGCCTTCGGCCTTCGCGCATGCGCAGAATCACCCTAATTCAAGCCCACACCCAGTCTATCAGATGCTCCTTCACGTCACCTTCAATTTGATACCTCACTCGACCCGATTGGACCATTAGGGACGCCTCTAACCCCAAAAAGGCTATTTTGAAGATTGATATCAATCTTCAATCTTCAAAATAGCCTTTTTGGGGTTAGAGGCGTCCCTAGTGGTCCAATGGGGTCGAGTGAGGTATCAATGTGAAGCATTTCACGTCAGCTTCAATTTGATACCTCACTCGACCCACTACCTCCAAAATAAAAAAATCTTCACACACAAGGTGTTGATATCGATCTTCAAAATAGCCTTTTTGGAGTTAGGGGGGCCCCTAGTGGTCCAATGGGGTCGAGTGAGGTATCAATGTGAAGCATTTCACGTCAGCTTCAATTTGATACCTCACTCGACCCACTACCTCAAAAATAAAAAAATTGTCACCTTGTGTGTGAAGATTTTTTTTTTGAAAAAAAAATTTTTGATTTTTTTTTTTTTTTTTGGAAAAAGGATGATGGGGGCTGGTGTTATTTTTGTGTGCTTTTTGGAAAGAAGTTTTCTCTTCCGGAAAGATGGGTTGGCCCTGAAAAGAGCCTTTGATAGTGTGATACGACACTTAGGCGCGATAGATTCGCTTCACCCCTCCCACATGTTTCCTGCATATGGGGCACTTTATTTTGAGATGGGACTCTCCGGCATCAACGCAGCGACACATTGCACCTTCACACGACAGTGTCACCCAGCAATCCTTACACAGGCAAAGATGTCCACAGGGTAACACGGCGTACAAGCTTTCCTCGTCAGTACAGATACTGCATCGTGTTTTTTTCTCTTCTAGATGGCGTGCTTTCTTCTGTTGGGAAATGGTCACCTCCATTCCATTCATTGTCACCTCCATTCCAATGATCCTTCCCCGCATGGCGATAATTTCATCGTTGAGTCGGGTTACCTCCACTTCGTGGCGACATGGTTGTTGTGTTTCTGCAGCTGAAATCGTTGGAGTTTCGTCAGGCGGCGTTGTTGTTGGAAGTCCTGCATGGTGTTCAGCCGAAGTCATTATACTTGGAGTGTCCACAGGCGACGTCATCGTGGTTGTTGTTGGAGGTCTACTAGTATTTAGCCAGGGCAGCTCCCCGTCTTGTTCCCCACCCTCCGTCACATCACTGTCGTCTTCTTCCATTCTGTGTATGTCTTGGTCCTGTGGTTCAATTCGCATCCGTCTATTCTCTTCTGCTCTTACATCTTGTCGGAGTTGTTCCGCCAGTTCTTCGGTACTGCGTATTAACGTGGCTTCGTCTTCAATCACCTGCTGAAAACTTGTGATGATCGTCAATCCTCCGTTTTCTTCATGGCTAACCATCTCTCTGTGTTGTTCTGTAGCAGCATTTCTCGGATCTCGAGTCGGATGATGAGTAAACAGGGGTCGTCTTCTAAAACTCATGATTTGTATTGGTGAATAAATGTCAAAATACACGCTATTTATAGTCTAGTGGATGGGATGGAAGGTGAGTACAAAATGACGGCCATCCACAGGCCACCATCTTGTTTCCCTCTCCCACACCGGTGTCAGTCAGTGCACATGTGTGGTGGAGGTGGGTACAAGATGGCGGCTATTTACCTTCCACCACACCACGACACAGTCCGCCATTTTGAACCCACCTCCACACACCGGTGTCAGTCAGTGCAAGATAGGCTGGCCCACTGTATAGTGCTATGTTACCCTTGTCCCAGCATTAAAATTTCCTATTATTTTTCGATAAAACCCGTTACAATTTTCAGGGAATTATTAGAAGACTGTCACCCATAGTGTACAGGTTTTTTTAGTCAGGAAAATCAATTTATTTCCAATGTACCTGGTGTTTTATACTACCGTATACGAATTTGATGGGTTTAAAATCACTAAAAATTAATAAAATACGGTATAGTGTAGCGTTAGACTGTTCAATTTTTTTAAATACAATACACTGAATTGCCTGAGTGCAACTTGCAATAAAATTATAGGTGTGCTGCCAGTTATTGTAAAAAATGACAGCCGTTTAAATGGAACAAGAAACACACATTGTTAGTGTCGTAAAAATATATATAGCACACAGCTAGAGTGCTCTCGCTACGGTCCGCGTATTAGACTATAAATAGCCCAGTATTTTTTTAATTATTCACAATTCAGTACCCAGTCATGGAGTCACTACCGCTGACTGAAATCAAGGATATGGATACATTCGACTTCTTCACCCATGATGAAAATCAACTCAACGGCAATATCATTAATTTGGTAGATGACCAACCCTGGATAACTGATATCATGGCAGAATTATTTCCACCTACACCTGGGAACCAGCCTGCCTCAACTTCAACCATACCGGATGTTTTCCCAGCCGTCTACCCATCTTTTGACGAGATAGACTGCAACTTAGAAAGGATGTTGAAATCACCACCAGCTAAAGAAAAAGACGAAACGGCACAAGAGGGACCCGCCGAAACAGAGGGAAGCCATGGAACCCAGGCTACAGAAGAAGCAAGACCAGATGACAAGGCACAGAACAGAGAACATTTAACAACCAAGAAGAAGAAGAGAGTACAGGCAAGAAGAAAAGATGTCAGGCTGAATAGACAACAGGAGAGGCAAGACAGAAAAGATACAAGGCCCAAGAGAGAGAGGAAAATAACCCCCCAAAAAAAAATCCACGACGAGGTGTATTATGTTTGGGCGATCTCAACTTCAACATTGGGCTGTAACACAGAACGACAAAGCCAATTATATCTACCCTGTGTGGAATGTAGTCACCAGTTTGCGAAGTTCGCCATAGCTCCTTGCGGTCACCAAGCATTGTGTGAAGTCTGCATCCATCGTCGGGCGCAAATACCTACCTGTGCAGAGGCCAACCGACCCCAACCGTGTGAATTATTACCTTTGACCTGTACCGTCTGCGCTGATAGAAGGGAACGACTACAGACCCCCTCAACGATGTAATACCTGATTACATATAAAAAAAAATCGTCCTTTTAAGGGCGCACTATCTTTTCCGAAAGAGAACTGCTAACCACGCACAAAAAAAATTAAACACGAGATCACACACCTATAGCCCCTGTGTTCGTTGAAAATAAATGCCCGTTATTTATTCGGGCTATTATTTATCAAAATAAATTCCCCCCGATTATTTATTCGGGGTTATGTCCCGGTTCAAAAAAATAAGAAGTCCGTTATCGCGCGGACTGTGTATTAATTAAATTAATTAATGGGGAGAAAAGAAAAAAAATCCTGTGTTTTATGAGAGAGATTTGTCCTGACAAGGACATTTGATATAGGACAGGGATTGTTTTTTTTTATGTAGTTTGCTAATAATAAAAAAAGGGGTAATGTAGGACATCTGTGCTTTTGAAATTTATGTGCTAGTTATAGAAGTTTCCTCTCTCGGAAGGAATTGTTTGCCCTTAAAAGGACAGTTGATATTTTAACGTGTTTTTATTCACGAGGGAGTAGGCCTATCTTACTTCCCTGTTGTACGTCCGCTCACATGATGGCTCACCGAAAAGTATCGGTACGGGCTGATGCCATGTTCCTCATTGATGTCGGGGTCAAGGGGGTGCCCATTCAGGAACATGGCAGCAGCTACCGTGGGAGGAGGTTCTTCGAAAACAATCAATGGCCTCTCATCATCGTCATCCAGGCAGGAGGGCAGATCTTGTAGTGGGAAGGGTGGAATTTCTTCCTCATCTTCCTCCTGCCGGGGCGCTGTACTGGTCGCTGGGTGTGGCGGTGTTCCATCCAACAGGACCGTGGGGGGAGGTTCTTCGAAAACAATGAATGGGCTGTAATCATCGTCATCCAGGCAGGAGGGTAGATCTTGTAGTGGGAAGGGTGATATTTCTTCCTCATCTTCCTCCTGCCGGGGCGCTGTACTGGACGCTGGGTGTGGCGGTGTTGAATCCAACAGGACTTCCTCACAGGCTAAATTTTCGAACGTATGTTCGGGCGCTGTTGTTGCCGCACAAGGAGGGCTGGGATGCATCGCCTCCATGACCTGATGCAAATGATGGAACCAGCCCTCCTCGCCGATGGTTGAATGTGCGGCAATCAACAGTGCCCTCACATTATTTGACGTCGTATCTCCTCCTTCTTCTTCTTCTTGGTTGGTTAATGTGGCCCTCCATCCACGAAATTCATCCCTCCAGAATCTTCGTATATATTGTTTCATCACTCGCTCTTTCCGTCGTGATAGCTGGGTGGTACTCTTTGCTGCTGTAGGTTTCATTGTTGGTGGCAGTGTGAAAATTTTCGTAATGGCCCTGCTGCAGATGGCCGCGATATTTATCGACAAAGCGCGGACGTCTGCGACGCCATCTACCCTGTAAATTTTTCCGAAGAAGTTGTGTGTGTTTCTTTCTGAATTATAAACGATTGTCATTTTTCAATCATGGTCAGCCCCGTAGAATTTTTTAGTTCCAATTAAACTCAGATAAATCAGGGACTCGTATTAAAAATTTCAGCCGTCTAGCCCTTGACTACGCCATGATTTTATAATTTTTAGCGAGTTTTCGAGGCGTACTGTTCGAGTACGAAAATACGGAAAACACGGTACATTAAAAATAAATTAATTTTCTGGATTAAAAATATAGGAAGTCTATCACTTATCACTCTATACGAGTGCCCTGAAAATTGCAGCCCGTTTCTTTCAAGAGAACTGTAGAAAATGAAGAAAACATAGCCTTCGTTTACGGCGAGAAAACACAATCTACGCAGTTGCCGCTTGAATATTGGTCTCAAACAGAGTTGCGTCCCATTTTATTATTCGACTATAATTGAAGTGATGTCGGCTTGAAAAGTGCCGGGCGGGTAATCTGTAAATAAACTAATACACAGAAATGCATGATGATGCTCAATAATGGATTCCGCTTAAAATAGGCCGGCCGGGTATTCTGTGAATAACCAATACATCGGGGTTTGGCTCTCTCACAGCCCTATAGAATGTTCAGGTAATTATCAGGACTTGATATTCTAGTCTAGCAATGCTATAATTTTATTTTTATCCTGTTATTAGTCCAGACTATTAATTTATGCACTCGGGGAGCGTCTACAAAAATAATTGCAGTGTTAAATTAATTATTTTTCCCAGGGTATGCGTATTTTTTATTGACAATTTTACACTGAAAATTTAGCAAGAATCGGTCTATATAAATTTTTGTCGGGCTAGTATTTTTGTCATTCCTCATTATGGCATCGCCGGGTAAGGAACTCGCGTTCTTTCAAGTGACGTCGGAAGTGATTCTTATCGTGTACGAGCATGAATTGCAGCTTATCGAGGAACATCCTGCAGAAGTGAAATTAACTTTAAGCCTTGCCGGGTGGACGCTATTGACTCGGATGTTACAGGGCAAAGAACCCGAAGTCGATTTTATGCATGTCGGCGTCGGTGTGTACCTACGGAGTGGCCGAGAAGATTCGTTTTTTCCCCGGTTAGAACAGTGTGGGGGTAGCGCAATTGTACTTTGGCCAGCATTATGGCAGGCCCTGAAAGCTATTATTACGGAAGTGCATGATCTACTGTATCCGGAATCGAATTCGATCGTTACCCGTACGCTGACCCCGGATTGTACCTTATTATTATACCCCGGACGCGTCGAGCTTATTGATGATGGTTCGCGATGTTGGTGCACGGCAGAACCGGCGCGTGTGTCTTTAACCTCGGAAGGCTGGAATACCTTGAAACGTGTGTTATTCGGTCAACTCGATGGAGATAGTATACACCTGTGTCAGGACGTCTACATTTTTCGGGGACCTTATTTTGCCCGACTGATCTGTCTCAAGCGAGGCGGATTTACGCTGGATCCCGATTTATGGACGGCTTTGCAACGAATAGTTCCCGTGGTGGATAAAGTTCTCGCGCCACAGGAACCGCCTCTCACAGAATAGGGCCTGACCCTATAAATACCAGGGATGAGACAGAGTGTGTATCATTCGCCGTTCGACATTTAGCCATGTCACTACGCGCTATTCTGCCTCTGACACCCAGTGTAAGGTTATACATTTATCAAGATAAAGTGACGCTGGTGAAAGACCATCAAGATATTTACTGGACGCCCGCTGAAATGCTATCGAATCCGGTGACACTACAGCGTGATGGGTGGACTAAGTTTAAACGGGTATTGAGCGGAGAGTTGGACGGAGACGTCATCCACCTGGACAATGCCATGTACGTATATTCCGTACCGCCCGGCCACATACGTCTGGGGCGGTACCCAGAGCCTACGCGAAGTATCAGCCTCACTTCCTCTGTGTGGTCAGCCTTGGAGAAAATAGTGCCTATTGTAGACCAGTTATTTATACCGGACGATCGATCACCCGACCAATTAGCGTGCGTTCGTGCTAGGGAAGACGCGCTGAGTGACCCTGATGAAGAAAAAAATTCTGATGATGAACAACATACTAGAGAATGCACGGAGGCTAGAGTGACAGTATAGTACCTGACCCTATAAATACAGGGGATGAGACAGAGTGTGTATCATTCTTCGTTCGACATTTAGTCATGTCACTACGAGCTATCCTCCCCCTTACACCTTACCAGGTGGGATTATACGTTTATCAAGATTATGTCACCCTAGTGGAAGATGGTGGCGCGGATTACTGGGCACCCGCTGAGACTTTATCCAATACGGTGACACTACAGCGTGATGGCTGGACTAAGTTTAAACGAGTGTTGAGCGGTGAATTGGACGGACATCTCGTCCACATGGACAATGCCATATATGTATACCGTACTAGCCTCTACCCATATGTGGGTCGCTACCAAGACCATGCGCGAAGTATGCTCTTAACTCCCACTCTGTGGTCAGCTTTGAAGAAAATAGTGCCTATTGTAGACCAGTTATTTACACCGGACGATCGAACACCCGACCAGTTAGCATGGGCTCGTGCTATGGAAGACGCGTTCGCTGAACCGCATGAAAAACTACAGCATGATACTACAGCCGCCGAGAAAAATCCTATATCTAGAGAATGCCCAGAGGCTAGAGTGTCAGTATCAGCCGATGAAGAGAACCACACACACATGACGATCCAGAACGATGAAGAGAAATAAGAAGACCGTGATACGGCGGTCGGGAAAAAAGGAGAAGTCTACAGTCATTAACAAGGTGTTAACCGATTTATATTACAATCCGACGAGTCCAGCTGCCTATAGCGCTGTGGGGGCGCTAGCTCGAGCGGCCCATTCTCAAGGCATTAGTCGAACTGAAGTTCGAGACTGGTTAAAAACCCAGGACACCTATAGTCTACATCGAGCTGCCCGACGTCATTTTCGCCGTAACCGGGTGATCGTCGGCGGGATAGACGCGCAATGGCAGGCGGATTTAGTGGACATGAGTCGATTTGCACCTCAGAATGATGGACATCGGTACATATTGACCTGTATTGATATTCTATCCAAGTATGCCTGGGTCCTATCCATTCGTACCAAAACAGGAGAGAATCTCATAGCC
>JAVTVY010042961.1:0-19030 GCA_036873755.1 Hanleya hanleyi | reverse complement strand
TAATCCTGTCACTCTTACCAACACACTATCCAAGTTTGATGTCAGTCGAACAAATCCTTTTTTAGTGACTACAGTCAAAAGCTTATGTAGCAATGTAGCATGAACTTTTTTTCAATCTCAAATTATTTTTTCACCATGTCCCTTTCAGTTGATTGAGACGTCATCACAACTTTATAAGTCGTGGGCACAAGTTGACGTCCCCCCCCCCTTCCGAGTTTTTTTTTGCGGTGGAGGGGGGGGAGTGCCCCGGTCAGATATACGGTTAAGGGTTGGTTTTCCTTTCGTCGAAAATGATCCAGTTTGCCCATTTGCTTTTGTGGGCAGTCAACTGAACATCGCAGCACTGATTGGTCGATCTGGTTCGCCACAACTTTTCCTGTCGATGTTGTTAACGTATATATTCCTCCCCCACCCTCCTCTCGTGTGAACGAGGCAAACAAGAAGTAGGTTGTATGTACATTGAGGAAATCATAAAACGCGATGGAATTTTCTTGTCGGCGTCGCATATTCAATCGGCTACGGCTAATTTCTTCCGCGATATAATAACCATTAAGGTAATGTTTTCCCCACAGATTCCATTAAACGATTGACGTCGTTATCGCCGTTATTCATCAATTTCTGCTCAGCCTTCGCTTAATAGTTCATTTTGCATTATTGAACACTTTATGGTGTTGCGTCGTGACCTCTTCGCTCATTTTAAAATGAAACAATTGATCGATGACCCGCTTATAGATTTGCTACCGTGTATCATCGGATGTAGGGTCAGATAAAAAATTCAGAAAATGAACTCATTATTTCCGAATTATTTTCTTCATATAAAGAAAGGCAGGAAAACAGAGGCCCCGGCAGTTTCGTTTACTCTATGGTAAGTGGCGAAGTTGATAGAAAATCATTTCCATTTTCCGGAAGTTCACCTGATGGAAAAATGAGTCTGTATACAGTATAGTGGCGGAGGACAAAAGGCCCCTATGATGTCCACATATTGTTAAAGTCCGTGTGTATATATATATGCCACGGGCGGAGATACGAAGGCGTTTATTGAATAGTAACAGTGAAGTCACACAGAAGATGCCATCGGGTATGGTCTGCATCTCGAAATAATTTCAAAGTCATTTTTCAAGACAATTGAAAGAATATGGCACCGTCTTTCGGAGATATTTCACGGTTACTATATATTTATTCGTTAAAAACACTAATATCCACGGATTACATGAACGAATAGCACTTAACTAATCCCAGTGAGACTCTCACAAGTTTTGGTTTCTGCAGCCAAAGATAAGCCGGATATATTACGAAGGATCAACTCTCAAAAGTCTTGGTTTCTGTCCGTGTTAAAGATGGTCGACATTTAAATATATACTAGAAGAGGTTGGCATGAGTGAGTGAAAATAATATAACGTCGCTTTCAACATTATTTCAGTCATATCACGAAGTTTGGTTCCTATTCCTTTTCACGCCCGGGAAACCCACGAGGTTCCATTTAATCGCCTCTTACGACAAGCTCTCTGAGGGGCTGAGTTCTATTCTTATCATGACCTGGGGTGTACACAACGACACCTCAGGTCACTCCCCCGGAGCCCCAAGGAGCGGGGTTGGCATGATTATGTGGTATACCTGTAAATGTCAATTTTACATTAACCATCATTAAAAATTATTGGATTAAAAAATACATACCTTACTGGCTATATGTTTTGGCCACACCTTCAAAGAATTGTTTCATAATCAAATTTAAATTTTTCCGATGTGACGACCAAAATGGCGGCTCCTTCTGACGGAAATCTGGATGGGAAAGATGGTAATACGATGAGAGCCAATAATATTTATGAATCAGTTTGCTATTCACCATGAAGCTAGTTACTGCTTTGTATATTATATCCCAGCATTGAAATACAATTCTAAGTTACGTACCGTCAATGAAAATAACTAGTTCGCAAACTCTCTTTATTGTTTACTGAATTCTCCTTATTTATGCTGATATATCACGTGATTGAATATGCTTATCGGTGCGGGTGATACAATTATATAACTCGACTTTTTGTGTTCTAACTTTTAATACAATACGGCTTAACATACAGAGGTATTTAAATTTATATGGTCCTATTGATGCTGCATACAAGGAATATTTAAGTAGATATGTGTTGCGCTCTGAAATATTTTTTAATACCGCTCAAACCGGTGCTATAGGGGTCGTATGGTAATGCCATTCAAGATGCTCAAATGAACAGCTACATAAAAGCGTGACAGGGATACAAATCATCACAGGGATCACTTTTGGTTCCTATGATGTTTTTAGAAATATGCAGTCAGTATCTTTTCCTGTGAAATCATTTGACTTCTTGCCAGTACACCGGCATCGTTTTCCACCACCCTTTTAATGTTGCGTTAATTTTTGCCTGTATATGGTGAGATTCTGCTGGTGGACGTTTTGTCCTCGAGGCTTGCCATTTGTACAACCATTGCGATTGTATTTTTGTGACATGATGAAGAAGAGAGAGAGAATTAAGGTTTAAACGTCGCGTTCAGCAATATTTCAGCTATATAGAGACGATCAAACAAAATTCTAAGTATTCAAGTTAATAACTAAGTAATCCAACACATTTAAACATACCGGTACCGGTACACACCTTGAAACTTCTGCAGCAAATCAATTTCTCTCAAATAACCTAGGACACCCGACCAAACAGATCTTCTAGAGTAGTTGCTCAATGAAAAGTATCTCTTACAATCTTAAAATCTATATACAGTCGATAAGAATATATGTTTCACTGTTCGATCTTCATGGCATGGAACACACCTTGGGACGGGTTCCTTTTTTAGTAAATGTTCGTGAGTTAATCGTGTATGGCCGATTCAACATCGCCTGAACAGGAGTATAGCCTACAGTTTTTTTTTAATTGATGAAGTTTGTTATTATGAAGCATCGGGCTGTTCTGAATATGAACTTCCATTCTATAATTACTACCTCGTTTGGGTCGTTTTTTTATACTATCTGGCGGTCACATAGTTTAACATTTTCCAACAGATGACATGATTGGGCTATGACATCATCGCTCTGAAATATTTGTATCTAATACCGCTCAAGCCGGTGCTAGGGGTCGTGTCGTCATGTTATTCAATCATTTGCCACCGCCCGTTTAATGTTACGTTTATTTTAATAGACGCTATTTTACGAAAAGTGACAACAACTATATATATTCTTTCTCGGTGAACTTTTCATCGTGAATTTGGAGGAAAGTTCACCAAATTATATACACTGTATGTCTAGAACGAATATCTCGTTTTCAAATCCATCCTTACAATTAAAATCGGCTATATATCGACTGACATATGAACCTTCGATCTAAATGTACCGAACACAATTTTCTGTATTTTAATGCACACGACGATAATACACTGCACCCATGCAAGAACTTTCGACGACCCGTCTCAATGAAGGAGGAAAAATTTACCATAGACTGCAACCGATTTTCAGTTCGTTTCTGCTGTATAGGCTGCACAAATATAGCATTTTGGTGACACATCAAACTGTTATTAAGTCTGGGAAATGCACTCGTCGAACAATGAAGAATTTCAATAATAAACCAGAGATTAGACTTAATTTGTCACAGTTTATCAACTCCCGGCATGTAATCCAGTGCTACTGGCTGCTTGCGGGTTGTTTGTGGGTGTCCGGTGGGCACAGGTTCCTGTTGCTTTAATGTATTTTGCTGAGAAGCAACAGGAACTTGATAACGTGATGTCCAGCACTGTAATATCACTTGTTTTTATTGCACCATGTAAGCGTCCTGTCTGTGTCTTGTGCGCTGTCCTCACTGTTTTCTAGGGTGGATGGAGGGTGGATGGTTCATGCTACTTCAAAGTAGCAGGAACGCAACTTGGCTGTTGGTGCTTAGTTGGTTTGTCGCAATATGACTGAAATAATGTTGAAATCGACGTTAAATCCTATTCACTCACCCATCATTACTCCTTGTTGTTAGCATGTTAGCATTGTTGACAGCCTCGTTTTAATTTCCTAAATATGAATGATGTAGTGTCCCTATTAATCGCTCAGTAAACGGTAAGCTTGATTCTGATCATATATGATGAATTTTCAGCAAAACAGAAAAAATATTAAAACCGTTTAACCCTATCTGGCCTGGTTTTTTTGGGGACCTGTCCAGGCCGAAATGGCCCCCCGTAAGTACTTTTCTTACCTCTTGAGCTAGGGAGCTGAAACTTACCACACTATATCCTTGGGTCAAGCTCTACCATAAAATGTAAAAATAAATCCAAGGTGGCCGCTTTGATGACGTCACAGTGACGTCATTTTCAAAACGGCATTTTTTTGGACGATTTTTCGGACACATTTTCCGAATTTTTTATTTATGCAATTTCTCCGTAAAAACGGCATTATAAATTAGTAAATATTAATGTGATGTGAAATAAAATAGTTTTTGCCCACTTTTCATCGCGGAAAAGCAGAAATTTTGAAGAGATATAACGAAAACATCACTTTTCTGGTACCCCACGTGGCCGCCATCTTGAATTTACCCATGATTCTCAGCTCAGGGGGTTATGCAAATAGGCGCAAAATTACCCCAATATGATAAACTATAAAGAGTCTCACCTCGCCATTTTTTGTCCTTCCGGAGATTACAAGCGTCTAGTCCGTCATTCATAATCCAGCCGTCGTCCACTAGAGAATATCCGCGTCCATACTCCAAAGACCTATTCCATATTCCATATAACAGTATTAGCACCAAATTCAAAAAGACAATCATTGTATACAAGAAAATAGGCTTGTTGCCTGCAAGAGAGAAGCGGTCAACAGTTTTCAATGATGCCGGCAAGACATCATGATGTTCCAAAAATATCAAATCCGTATCGCTGATCAGTATTCTTAATCCATAATATTCGTTGTAAAGATAGCGCAGAAAGTTTGGAAGGGGAGGGGGGCATTTTGCCCCCCCCCCCCAAGGCCTGGTAGGGTTAACACTCGTAACAGTGCGCTATTATCCCACCTAGGACCTTAAATATCGCCGTTATTGTCCCAATATCAGGCACTAGCTGCCAATGTCACCTCTACTTCTATTGTCCAGTCTAAAACTGTCGGTTACAGTTAGTCACCTGAGAGTACAGTGTACGGTATATCAGTACCAGTTCTGAGGAGAGATAGCCGTACACGTTTGATTTAGTAGACTGCGAGTCTTCACGTTGCTACTTTGATTATTGTATAGATACAGCGCATTGGCTGGACAATTCAGCCATATTGCTGAAACCTGAAACAAGTGCACTGGAAACGGCCCCTATTAGTATCTTGCCTTTTACCATTTACCGCGGGAATATGTGTTGTTGACCGGGACGGGTCGCTGGATATTGCTATGTACTAGAGGATCTATTGCTGATGCGGCTCAACGTAAGATTTATATCATAGATGATGCTGGTGTAATACAACGGAAGAATCCCCCATCCAATTGCTAATGTGAAGCTTACACCAAGAACCTATTAACCCTATCTGGTCTGGGCTTTTAGGGATCTGTCCAGGCCTGTGGAGGGGTCATTTCGCCCCCCGCCCCCCACTAATTATTTTTCTTATCCCTTGAGGGGCTGCAACTTACCACACTACCAGAACATGTAAAAAAGAAATCCAAGATGATCATTTTCAAAAACTACATTTTTGGTAGATTTTTTTCGGTCAGATTTTTCGAATTTTTCATTTATGCAATTTCTCCACAAAAAATGCGTGATAAATTAGTAAATATTAATGTGATGTGAAATAAAATAGTTTTCGCCCACTTTTCATCGCGAAAAACGAGAAATTGTGACGAAAATTGACGAAAACATCATGATCCTCTACTCGGGGAGTTATGCAAATAGGCTCAAAATGACCCCAACATGACAAACTATAAAGTCACGAAGTGTCAGCTCTCATTTTTTTGCCATTACGGAGATAGTGCAGGAAGTTTGGTAGGGGCGGGGGGGAACATTTTGGCACAAAGAGCTCGAGGTAACCATGCCAGCCTAAGAAAATGAGACACCCTGCTAGCGTATATAAGAAATGTACTTCAGATGAATTCCGGAGCATTAAGTTTATCCTTCCAAGCTATGGTCTTACGGGCACGATGGTAACTTTGTCGACTACCGGCGGTTGAATAATGTTACAGCCACGCTGCTTGCCCGGCATAGGACAAACTTACACAGGTTCATCTGCGACTTGATGGTTATTGGCAGTGAGTCTTATGTACGAATACGACCAAGATCCCCAAATGGTATCTACAGATTCACAAGAATGCCGTTTGGGCACCCAAATGTGCCAACAGCCATTCAAATGTTAACACAGGATGAAGCAGAAGTACGACTCATCCACCTTCCAGACAGGCTGTCTTCACTTATGAAGATTGACCGTGACGATATAACTTCCTCTATGGAGCTGCCTACCTCAGCATCAGTGGCACAGGTAGAACAATCTTACGAGTCATTTGAGTTTGGTTTGAAAACACAAATTATTTTACGCAGGTAACCACTTCTCGGACGTGGGGGGGAGGATGGGGGGGGGGGGTGTAGGGGTGGAGGGTTTAATTGGAATGGTCCAATGTGGCACGATAGTTTGAGGTATGGAAAGTACTGTAAGATTTCTCTATACTGATCTGAAAGAAGAATAAGTGCTTCCGGAATATCTGACCGCTTGTTGGCATTTAACCTGGCAAGGGTGTTACCTTGATTCTTAACGTGCTTGTTTTTGGAATAAATGCCCTGCCTGTCCTTAACTATCTTGTGGAGAGGGAGACTAAATTCCCCAGAAAATGAATCCCTTCACATCAAAATCAGTCCATTCATGATACAAGCGTCTAGTCCGTCATTCATAATTCAGCCGTCGTCCATTAAAGAATATCCGCGTCCATAATCCAAAGATCTATTCCATGTCCATATAACAGTATTCAAAAACGCACTTTATTTGCACCTAAATACCCGCTTGAACATCATGCATGTGTGCTGGATAAGAATGTCCTGGTGATTAGCGTCCCTTTTCATATCCTTTTCTCTTGCAACCAAGGACGGACACTTGTCCCCGATGTGGAGAATGTCGTAGCTGGGTTAAAAGATAGGGAAGTGACACTCTTAGCCACCGGACATTCTTAGCCTCCACACCGCTTTTTTCTTGCAGGAAACTTGCCTATGTTTATTTATACTATGATTGTTTTTCTTTGAATTTGGTAGTAATGCTGTTATATGAATTAGCTCCTTGGATAGTGGACGCGAAAATTCTTTAATGAACGACGGCTGAATATTGAATGACGCACTAGACGCTTGTATTTGTATGGAGTATCTGGATGCTGTCAAGAATCAGTTTGTATGGACATTATTCAACGCATACAATCGCGTCAGTAACATGCGTAAACTTCATTATCCCGGCGTCTGTCATGTATATACGTTTAATTGATCGTAAAACGCGATGAAATTAATTAATGAAATTAATTGTACGTGCTGAAGTCAAAGTTGCATGTTTAATCAAAGTAAAAATCTAGGACGAACATCTTTCGTGATATATTCATTAATGTTTTCTTCTCATAACTTCCATCAAAGGAGTGAACGTACATACTATTAGATGTTTCTCCATTTCTGCTACAGCAATCAATCAATCGTGTTATAGATTATGTATTATTAACGCACCATTATGTTGTTTCGTGGCATCTTCGTTCTGTCGCTTTAATCGAGATCAAGGATATGATGGATGGCACTCTCACAGCGCGGAAACAACGGGACCTAGAAGCGCAAGGCTTGAGTAGATGATAGAAGAGAGAGATGGTTCCCTAATGAAATTTAATCCCTCAAAATATTTGATTCCCGTTTAGTGAAGGAAGATTATCATGTTGCATGTTAAAATCCCCTAATATTTCAAGGGAAACCTCATGATATTCGCATTATGAGCCAAAGCTTTCTTATTTTTCTTTTTTTCTCCTCTTCTGTTACTTGGCTTAACAGTCAGATAAATGGTGATTGCCTTTGTTGATTCTCTTTAAATTTCTTGTGCGCACTAATCGTGCCTAGGGAAAGACACCTTTCGATTTTTACATCTGACCGAATCTAGGAAATTTCCCTTTCTATACAATTTCCATTATGCAAATATTCCATATCCAGGTCTCTCCAAGTATCTGTCGCTACTGTGGTGTCAAATTCCATTGATTCGGTTTGGTTCTTTGCATATTCCGATTGACATTCACTGATTGATTAACAGCCATATTTCATCAATACACATCAGAGGAGGTCAATGTTATACATTGCTTCCAAAGAAGTATGAACATGTACAGAAGCAGTTAGCTTAAAGTATATTTCTCGTTGTATGCTCTGATTAATTCTCAGGCTTGTTGTTTTGGGGCACACTGAAGTAGAGGATTTGTGCAAAATTGTCTATTTCGAGGTGAAAACAGCATCTTTTCCCGTCTTTTTCCATATCATTTTTTTATTATTTTAGCACTAAACGTGTACCTCATTGGGGACCGAATTCTAGCTGAACCGCGCAAGGTCGTGTGTTGAAAGGCAGAAGCAGAATGGTCAAGTTGATCCTGTATAAACGTCGTCACGAAAATATGCCCAAATCCCACAGACGGTTGATGCGAGAGCTCATTGTATCATCGAGAAATGAGAGTACAGTGTATATCATTACCGGACTAAAACCAGCGATGAGGAGAGATGGTAGTACACGTTAGATTTAGTAGATTGAGGGCTTTCACGTTGCTACGTTGAGTATTGTGTAGATAGCGTCTGGTTTCAGTTGAGTAGATCTGCCCAACGTTATCATCTAGAGTAAATTCCCCTGTTTCGGGGAGGAAATTTGCAAGTTTCACAGGGACTTATCTTCTGATTTTGCTACAGGCTGTGTTTCTGCTGTGATATGGCTCGACATAAAATTTCCAACATAGATGGTATTCCTGCTGAACACTTGTAGTGTCTCTCGATCCCAGTAGCATGAGGTCCGGGGCTGAAAGGGTTGAGGCAGTCATCTCCGCCCAAGGGAAATGAAAATAAATGGCTCACGTATATAGGAAATCTACTTCGTCATATGCCTTCTGGAGCATAAAGCACGATGGTGTCGACTATAGACGGTTGAATACTGTGACAGCCACGTGATGCTTGGTGCTTTTTTTAAACTTGATGTTTTTTGACACTGGGTCGGATGTGCGGATGCAGCCAAGTGCTGATAAAACAGATAGACACAATGGGCATCTACGGGTTTACGAGAATGCCGCTTGGGCACTCAAATGAACCGGCAACATTTCAGATGTTAATACAGCATGGAGCAGAAGTAGGACTCACAGACTGACCGCCCTAATATACCTCCCGCTATGGAGCTGTCTGAACCAACGCCCAACGAGAAAACGGAATGATCATCCACACGGAGGACACTGATTCTTGTGGGTTTTTTTCACAAAAGTATGTCAGAGTTCTTGAGCGATCACGCGTCACCACGGAACATCGGGGCTGATTCACGCTCATTGCATGAACAACACAGTATTGCCACTGTCGAAGTGGGCACAGGACCACATATCTCCAAACCTTCCAATTTACTTTTAGCGGTTTGTACTAAACAAGAGGCAGAGGAGCTGACGTCCGTTCTGTGAAACAGGGTTCTGACGATGAACATGGTAACAGCGAGTCGCCTCTTCCTGGTAATGAGATCACGTCTGTAATATCTCTGGTAGACATCGCACCCAGGATCCACCAACCTGATCAGTGATACGGATTTGATCTTTTTCTTGCGGGCATCTCACTTCTGTGACGGCTTCTCTCTTGCAGGAAACTGGCCTATGTGCATGCATACTTTTTTTTTCTTCATTTGCTGCTAATGCTGTGATGCCGAAATTCTTTAATGAACGACAACTAAACGTTGAATGACGTACCAAACCATTGTATTTTGGTTTGTGTGTATCCCACTGATAAACCTGGACCATGCTCATTTGACTGTCCGAAAATTCCCCGTTTTCCTGTTTATTGTGTCAGGCATAAGAACGGCCACTATCCGTGGAACTTATTGTTATTGTTTGAAATGTAACAGAGATCTAACATTGCGATAATCGCCTAGTGGCAAATGGTGGATTTTTGTTTTTGATGGAAGCGACCAGCGCATCGGGATTATTTTGATAGCCTGATAGAGAAGATGGATTAGAATCTCGCGCGACGTTCAAGTTGAATACTCCAAAATTCGAAAAATATATTTCGAATAATGTATTGCTTGTTATGTTAGTAATTTGCTCAATCAAATTTCGTATTTTCTGCCCCTCTCAAATGGGATTCCCAGAATTTCTGCCCCTCTCAAATGGAATTCCCAGAAAAGAGTACACGGGGGGAAAAGTGTACATTCAATTATTTGTTGTTTACCAAGTCATTGTGAATGAGGAGGACAACTGAGTTCCAGATCGCTTGACGCAGACCGATTTCTGCGCAATAGATTCTATGTAGATCCTCAGCCTCCACAACCTCACCTTTTCTGTATATTTCCACTGAGTGAATCTGAAGGTCAATATCACATAGCCCGTGAGCCTCAACACGTTGTCCACGATATGCACATATAATGTTGGTGAAGCGAGATTGATTGTTATGCCGTGACAACAGCTTCCCTGGTTACAAAGTGATCCGCAGACAAATTTTCTCTGAAAGGCCCACGAGTTCCATGTCATAGACTGTTGTGATTACAGGTCACTGAGGAACCCGGCCGTCTCATATGGGATTTAGGGCACGAGGTGTAGTTGAAGTTACCTCCCATGTACCATATGCAATAGAATAGGTGCTGAAGAGCTTTATCCCACGTTGTGTGTATGGTATAATATTGACGTGGATAGATCCGTTAGAGTGCATTTCCCGTTATCCCGTTTTTATTTGTACTGGTCCCATTTGAGCTGAAGAGAAATGCCTGATTTGTAAGCTTTTGTAGGGAAATATTCAATAAATTGTAAATATTGTTTGCATTCTTCGCATGAAAGAGAGAGAAACTGATTTATATATGCCACTGTATTTTGATGTATTGCAATTCAGTGAGAAGTGTACGGAGAGTTATTTTTATCTTGGCGAGGGTCAACCCCATCCACCAGTCCGATTTTCTGACAGGATTTCCGCCCGAGCATCACACCGCCGGAGGTGACATCATATATAGTAGAAGCGGAAGATTGAGATTGTCTGTGGAAAGTTCCGCTGAATTTATTTCCGCCTCTTATATTGAGCGAGCTTATGAAAATACTTCGCTCGGATGCCGAAATTGAAGGAGTTATTCGGTCGGATGCAAAGGTCGTATTCCTCTATTGACGGCAGGGTCAAAGGTAGATTGAGCTTGTGAAACGGAGCATGCGCTTTGGAAGGTTGGGTCAGGGTTTTAATCCTTTACACGCGTTATTGGAATAAATCCATCACCGTCTCACTGTGGAGGGGTGGGCGTGAGGAGTATATGTTTCTCAGAATGGGGTTCTGTTCACATCTGAATGGGCAAGTCGAAGTCTCCGAAAACGCCGTGAAATTTTATTGCGCCTCAATGCTCTTGGACTCAGCATGTCTGCTTGGATTCTCTGGATTGCCACAAGAGTCACAGGTATTATGTACATTAATAAGATAAATTATGTCGTAAATAATATGCGTAAACTTGATCATACCTGCGTAAGTTGCACTATATGTACACTATTAGATTATATTAATAGGCGATGGAAATTACGAGTACGTGCTGAAGTCGGCATTGCATATTTATTCGAAGAAAACATCTATGACGAACGTCTTTGATGATATATTCATTAATATACTAATGCCTTCTTTTCCCAACTTCCATTAAGCGATTGAACGTACATTATATAAGATATTTATCAAATTCAGTTAGATCAAACACTTAATCACGTTATTAGTTTTGTATTATTAAACACAACATTATGTCGTTTTGTGTCCTCTTCATTCTGTCGCTTTAATTAGGAAAATTACTCTGCTCGATGGTCTCTGTCTGCTCACAGTTATAAAACAAACGTTGAGAAGGAAGGTTCTTTTATTCTTGAAGTCCGTTGTTTAGAAGGCAAACACATTATTGTCTTGTTTATTGCAGGAATAAAACGTGTAGAGACCTGAAATGAAACAAAAATTGGTATGCCCTAATGAAATCATCATCTTGCAAAAAGAAATGGACTCATTAGATCACTCAAAGTTTCTCAAATTTGACGATACATATCACATGCTGATAGCAAAGTACGAGCGTAGCGTGCAATATCTATGGCGTTACGTTTCGTAACTTGTGTCTAATTGCGCTTAACCCGGGGCTAGGGGCCGTATGAACCCATGTACTTCAAGATCCTCAAGGTACTCATATGAACAGTCACAATCAAAGCGTGACTGAGATACATCATTCTTTAGATGACCACTTTACAACGAATATTATGGATTAAGAATACTGATCAGCGATACGGATTTGATATTTTTGGAACATCATGATGTCTTGCCGGCATCATTGAAAACTGTTGAACGCTTCTCTCTTGCAGCAAACAAGCGTATGTTTATATATACTACGATTGTCTTTTTGAATTTGGTGCTAATACTGTTATATGGAATATGGAATAGGTCTTTGGATTACGGACGCGGATATTCTCTAATGGACGACGGCTGAATTATGGATGACGGACCAGACGCTTGTAATCACAGATTGCCCGTCCTAATATAACTCCCTCTATGAAACTGTCTGAACCAACGCCCAACGAGAAAACGGAATGATCATCCACACAGAGGAGACTGATTCTCGTGGTTTTTCACAAAAGTTTGTCAGAGTTCTTGAGCGATAACGCGTCACCACGGAACATCGGGGCTGATTCACGCCCATTGCATGAACAACACAACATTGCCACTGTCGAAGTAGGCACAGGACCACATATCTCCAAACCTTCCAATTTACTTTTAGCGGTTTGTAGTAAACAAGAGGCAGAGGAGCTGTCTGTCCGTTCTGTGGAACAGGTTCTGGCGATAAACACGGTAACAGCGAGTCGCGTCTTCCTGGTAATGAGATCACGTCTGTAATGTCTCTGGTAGACATCGCGCCCAGGATCCACCAACCTGATCAGTGATACGGATTTGGGTTTTTTCTTGCGGGCATCTCTCTTCTGCGACGGTTTCTCTCTTGTAGGAAACTGGTCTATGTTTATGCATACTATGCTTTTTTCATTTGCTGCTATTGCTGTGATGCCGAAATTCTTTAATGAACGACAACTAAATGTTGAATGACGTACCAAACCATTGTATTTTTGTTTGTGTGCACCCCACTGATAAACCTGGATTATCATCATTTGACTGTCCGAAAATTCCCCGTTTTCTTGTTTATGGTGTCAAGCACAAGAACGGCCACTATCCGTGGTACTTATTTATAATACGCATGATACTTAAGACCTGATAAAAGCAAGCGATTGGTGTCTTAGTTATGTAACTAGCCAGTGACTCTCGTATGCCACGCTAATCAGGTACATGAAGCAAGAGCTCCCTCTGAGGGTAATTGTCAATTAGTCCATGAATCTGAGAAACGACACTATGGTGGGCTTGATAATTTATTTTATTCGCCACAAAATTAATTATCGACTAAAACTACAACTACAATTTGCATGTGCGTGTAATGCATATAATCACACATACGGCAGATATCAGCATATAAAATCATAATGTATGACTAGCATAAGCAATGACTAATAGTGAACTAGACATGCACACATGTACAATTTTCGCATGTACATATATAATCACATGATAGCAGCAGATATCAGCATAAAACATAATGTATGATTAGCATATAAGCAATCAGTGTACTAGACATGCACACATGCAATAAAATTTATAATACGCATGATACTTAAGACCTGATAAAAGCAAGCGATTGGTGTCTTAGTTATGTAACTAGCCAGTGACTCTCGTATGCCACGCTAATCAGGTACATGAAGCAAGAGCTCCCTCTGAGGGTAATTGTCAATTAGTCCATGAATCTGAGAAACAGATCCCCAAATCCATAGTAGGAGTAGATATTAATAATCACTGGTAGTTAAGTGATTGTAAAATTTTAAGGACACTTGTATGATCTGGCTTAATATAACGAAATATACAATCAGACTTCCAGTCTCCAATTGCTCTTACCACCGGAAGGGGGACTCCAGCCGAAACCAACCAGGACGTGCCACCACGTCTCAGGCTATGTGTGTTAAACTCGGATGGTGAAAGGCCAATTACACCCAACACGCGCTGAAATTTTTTACGGAACTGGGCATCTGACAAGGCTACTACTTGCCCATTGTGGTTATATGAGAACAAAGGAACACATTCCTCCATCGGACCAGCCATCACAAGGAATTTTAGCACAGCCGAGGCAGGACAAATTGGGTTATTATGCAAAAAAGGCAAAGCCACCTCATGAATTCGCTGTTGAAATTGTATTGTCTTTGTTGCCCTAATTTTAAGAATGACACCTTTCCCCACAACTCGCAAATCATAACGCAGCACACATTTAGATGGAGTGCTGTTATTTGATGGCACTGTAATATTGCTAATTCGCAAAAGACCAAAAAACCCTGTAAGTATTGTAACCCACATTTGTAGATCTGAAATATCATTAGTGTTCAAATGGCACTGCATGTCGATGAGATGAGTTAGAGTTATTGGCAACTTAAATGATGGTGCAGACCCCTTAACCCTACCTGGCCTGGGGGGGGCCATTATGGCCCCCCCTACCAAACTTTCTGCACCATCTCCGGAACGGCAAAAAATGGAGAGCTGAAACCCCGTGACTTTATCATTTGTCTTATTGGGGTCATTTTGAGCCTATTTTTATAACCCCCCGAGCAAAGGATCATGGGTAAATTCAAGATGGCGGCCACGTGGTGTACCAGAAAAGTGATGTTTTTGTCATATTTCTTCAAAATTTCTGGTTTTCCGCAATGAAAAGTGGGCAAAAACTATTTTATTTCATGTCACATTAATATTTGCTAATTTTTCATGCAGTTTTTGTAGAGAAATTGCAGAAATAAAAAATTCGGAAAATCTGACCGAAAAATCGACCAAAAAATGTCGTATTTCAAAATGGCGTCACTGTGACGTCATCAAAGCGGCCATCTTGGATTTTTTTACATTTTCTGCTAGAGCTTGACCCAAGGGTATAGTGTAATAAGTTTCAGCCCCCTAGCTCAAGGGGTAAGAAAAATAATTAGGGGGGGCCATTTCGGCCCCCCCCCCAGGCCTGGACAGGTCCCAAAAAGCCCAGGCCAGATAGGGTTAACACGCTTTATGCCAAGGAGAAGAGATCTCAACCGCCAATTGTCCTTAATTGGGTCAAAAGCGCCAAAAGCGCCATAGTCGAACTGAGATATTGTTTTATGGTTGACAAGGCCTTATTCCGTGCCAAGTAGGCCACATAACGTAATAAAGTTGTAGATGATAGTGGGACCACTGTTTCTCCAACAAGATTACAAAAACTGATGAAACAATTTATCTGCGACTGGTAAGTTCGACGAGTCGAGGCTGCGAGCGAGTTAGACTCCCAATATGAGGTCTCTCGGTGTAATTGAAGCAATAGTTCTGCCACCGAAGTATCTGTTCAGAAATAAAACATATTGTTCTGTATGACATATGTTGTGGCAGCCAGTAATAGATCGGAGTTGGAAGATTCAACTGTTCATACAAAGTTACTGAAAACCTTTCCATCTGGCCACTCCTATGGAAACGTGATATCGAGTCCGCTAAGACGTTTTGTACACCAGGATAATAGATAGCCCGTATTGCAAACTTATTCACCAAGGATAGCTTACTCAATCTATCCAGCAATCTTAATGCCTCTACTGAACATGTTGACCCCTTATTAATTATACAGGCTGTGGCCATATTGTCTGTATACATCAAGACTCTCCTATCTGCCCAAATATTTCCCCACCGTTCTGCAGCTTCCACTACCATAGCCAGTTCTTGAATGTTAATATGAGATGACGCAATTTCTGGACGGTCAATGTGCCAGACTATATAGGTCCAATCCATTTCGCAGAAAGCTCCGCCGGATACCGGACAAGCGTCAGTCTGCACATTGACAACAGGGCGCCAATCCCATATCAACTTTCTATTTTGAGTATTTTCTAATGCAAACAACCACCACTTCAAATCTAATTGAATGCCACTAAGGCATGCTTTATGGTGTGGAGACTTAAGGTTTGACAACAAGTTATATATCCCACGATTATGTAACCTACCCCATTCAATAACATTAGAGGCCCATGTGAGCTTACCAACGAAACTCTCTAGCTGTTTGCGCGAGGCCCTAGATTTTTTAAGAAATTTTTTACCTCTGTCATAAGTGCACGTCACTTGCCAAACTCCAATGACAGTCTATTATTGACTGTATCTATCTCAATCCCCAGAAATGTTAAACATGTGCAAGGGTCTACTACTTTACCCCAAGCAATCATGAAACCCAATGCTCTCAAAAGGGAGATAAGCGTGTTATATGCACCAAGACAAGCATCAAAGGTGGATTCAAACAATAAAAAATCATCCAAATATGACAGGCAATTATATCCCTTTTTATGCATCATTCTGCAAACACTTTGCGTAAGCCTATTAAATATTCCTGGACTTAGCCGTGATTCAAATGGCAAACGAGTGTCATAAAACCAGGAGGGTGCTGTGTCTCCAGCAAACGTCCACTGCAAACCGGTATAAGCATAGTTACTTGGGTGGATTCCTACTGAACGATACGCAGATTTTAAATCTACCTTCGCTAAAAAATAGCCTGGACCAATATCATCCAAGGCATCTTTCACTGTTTG
This sequence comes from Hanleya hanleyi, assembly GCA_036873755.1. NCBI lineage: Eukaryota > Metazoa > Mollusca > Polyplacophora > Lepidopleurida > Hanleyidae > Hanleya > Hanleya hanleyi. Next base: position 2,249 of record JAVTVY010042961.1, on the reverse strand, counting down.
GTATCTAACACTATCTTTACTAGCATAATCATTGAGACTATAGCCCTCGGGTCTACTGGCGTCGTGAATAACCCGAATATCTCCATTTGGTTTTGGCACCGCCCCTAAGGCACTAATAATTGTAGGGGGGCTATCCACCTTAATATAATTATTCTCCTGAATTTCTATTTTAATTGACTTTTCAACACCTGTCCTAGCTTCCATTGCCGACCTACAATTTGGGGTATGTGCTACTGTTGGCGTTACTCCACTATCCACAATTCTAAACCCATTTTTTATACCGTCCAGTAGAAAATCCTTATCCGGATCTCCAACCAACTCCTGCTCCCACACACTCGCGCACTTGGTTACTGACGAGGGGCAGAAGTTTGGTTTTGAAGTGGCTGTTGGAAGTTTTTTGATGGAAACTGCTTGGCTTTATGATTGAATTCTCCATGTGCGCTGGAATAGCAGGTGCCACAGATATGGGAATAATTGCATACAGTCAGGTTGCATCCATTTCGCCCATTGAATTTTGCACAGATTGGTTTTCCGGAATTTTGATCAAACTTAGATCTCGGTTTGTTGTTTTGCACATGACCCATATTCCGGTTCAATCCACCCCCGACACGATCATTTTTGGGGCGGAGTATAGCTTGCATAAGGAAAGTGTCATCCTGATCCCAAACAGTACCATGCTGATGTTGTCGTCTACGGAACTCGGTATCGAAATTTAACACAGATAGCCACTCAAACACTTGTCCGAATGTAGCTACTTTTGCCAGATACCTAATATAGGCCAACATTGTCTCTTGTGAACAGCGGTCTTTAACAATCATCTCTTCAAGAATTTTGACAGAACCCTCCATAAATTGTGGCTGTGATAGTCTATCATGGGGGACTTTATTGTCCTTTAATTTCAGTTCAAATAGTCCCATATCCACGTTTTGTGCAGTGTTCCTATTCGGTGCCAGTGATATAAAGTCTCGGACATGACGTAATGGGGTTCTACTTGACGGGGTTGACATAATGGAAGACAAAAAATTCATCATACCACTATTGTCCGTCTCCATTGGCCTGCTAGCGGACGACAATATATTACTGGTACTCACAGAGGCGGTGACGGGGGGTGCAGTATTATTCGCCGACTGTCCTTCGGACGTTGCCGCACGTTGTAACATGCTCAACAGATCGGTTGCCGACAAACTGGACCCATCTGGTAATCCAAGGAAGCTGGTTTGCGCCGAAGAGCCATTTACAAATGTACTTGTGTCGACTCCGCTCCCCCAGTTTCGGACGGTGTTGTTGTTGTTGTCCTTTGTTCCGTTCTGTACACATATCCCGGGACCTGGTGTAACGCACTTTTTAACACCAGCCTTTCTCCCACCGCCAGACTGTCAAAGGTAGAATCCACCAGCTCCGGTGATAATAACTTTAGACTACGTGCCGTCGTGAAGCCATTGTCCAATAATGCCGCAATCGCTAAAGTACTAAATTCATTCTCTTCCGCCCAAACTTTTGCATCAAAACTTTGTTCACGAGCCCTTTGTTCGGCGCGAGTTCTACTAAGAAGTTCATTTTCATGGGCCATTTTTGACCGTCGTTAACACAGCCAATGTTCTCCGCAAGCAATTAAAAACACATAAAAAGCGTGACAATACTAAGTCACTAAGCACGCACTGTCCAAGTATAAAGAACACCAACTGCAAGGATTGCAAATGGCGCTCATAATTTAAAGCAATTCTGCACGGGCGACTGCAGCGCCCCCACTGTCATGACTACACAAATACTAATGACGTAGAGCGCAGCCCCTCCACCGTGTCGCATTTTACGTCAACTATTACATCAGTTTCCCCCAACAACACAACATTGCCACTGTCGAAGTAGGCACAGGACCACATATCTCCAAACCTTCCAATTTACTTTTAGCGGTTTGTAGTAAACAAGAGGCAGAGGAGCTGTCTGTCCGTTCTGTGGAACAGGTTCTGGCGATAAACACGGTAACAGCGAGTCGCGTCTTCCTGGTAATGAGACCACGTCTGTAATGTCTCTGGTAGACATCGCGCCCAGGATCCACCAACCTGATCAGTGATACGGATTTGATCTTTTTCTTGCGGGCATCTCTCTTCTGCGACGGTTTCTCTCTTGTAGGAAACTGGTCTATGTTTATGCATACTATGCTTTTTTCATTTGCTGCTATTGCTGTGATGCCGAAATTCTTTAATGAACGACAACTAAATGTTGAATGACGTACCAAACCATTGTATTTT
>JAVTVY010042960.1:0-18570 GCA_036873755.1 Hanleya hanleyi | reverse complement strand
ATAGCACTCAAACTTGGCCTCAATGTCAGACTTTCTTATCTGGCCCTCTGAATGTAACCACCATGCCCATATATAGCACTCAAACTTGGCCTCAATGTCAGACTTTCTTATCTGGCCCTCTGAATGTAACCACCATGTCCATATATAGCACTCAAACTTGGCCTCAATGTCAGACTTTCTTATCTGGACCACCATGTCCATATATAGCACTCAAACTTGGCCTCAATGTCAGACTTTCTTATCTGACCCTCTGAATGTAACCATCATGTCCATATATAGCACTCAAACTTGGCCTCAATGTCAGACTTTCTTATCTGGCCCTCTGAATGTAACCACCATGCCCATATATAGCACTCAAACTTGGCCTCAATGTCAGACTTTCTTATCTGGCCCTCTGAATGTAACCACCATGTCCATATATAGCACTCAAACTTGATCTCAATGTCAGACTTTCTTATCTGACCCTCTGAATGTAACCACCATGTCCATATATAGCACTCAAACTTGGTCTCAATGTCAGACTTTCTTATCTGGCCCTCTGAATGTAACCACCATGTCCATATATAGCACTCAAACTTGGCCTCAATGTCAGACTTTCTTATCTGACCCTCTGAATGTAACCACCATGTCCATATATAGCACTCAAACTTGGTCTCAATGTCAGACTTTCTTATCTGGCCCTCTGAATGTAACCACCATGTCCATATATAGCACTCAAACTTGGCCTCAATGTCAGACTTTCTTATCTGGCCCTCTGAATGTAACCACCATGTCCATATATAGCACTCAAACTTGGCCTCAATGTCAGACTTTCTTATCTGGACCACCATGTCCATATATAGCACTCAAACTTGGCCTCAATGTCAGACTTCCTTATCTGGCCCTCTGAATGTAACCACCATGTCCATATATAGCACTCAAACTGGGCCTCAATGTCAGACTTCCTTAGCTGGCCCTCTGAATGTAACCACCATGTCCATATATAGCACTCAAACTTGGCCTCAATGTCAGACTTCCTTATCGGACCCTCTGAATGTAACCACCATGTCCATATATAGCACTCAAACTTGGCCTCAATGTCAGACTTTCTTATCTGACCCTCTGAATGTAACCATCATGTCCATATATAGCACTCAAACTTGGCCTCAATATTAGACTTTATCTGACCCTCTGAATGTAACCACACCATGTCCATATATAGCACTCAAACTTGGCCTCAATGTCAGACTTTCTTATCTGACCCTCTGAATGTAACCACCATGTCCATATATAGCACTCGAACTTGGCCTCAATGTCAGACTTTCTTATCTGACCCTCTGAATGTAACCACCATGTCCATATATAGCACTCAAACTTGGCCTCAATGTTAGACTTTATCTGACCCTCTGAATGTAACCACACCATGTCCATATATAGCACTCAAACTTGGCCTCAATGTCAGACTTTCTTATCTGACCCTCCGAATGTAACCACCATGTCCATATATAGCCCTCAAACTTGGCCTCAATGTCAGACTTTCTTATCTGGCCCTCTGAATGTAACCACCATGTCCATATATAGCACTCAAACTTGTCCTCAATGTCAGACTTTCTTATCTGACCCTCTGAATGTAACCATCATGTCCATATATAGCACTCAAACTTGGCCTCAATGTCAGACTTTCTTATCTGACCCTCTGAATGTAACCATCATGTCCATATATAGCACTCAAACTTGGCCTCAATGTCCATGATGTCAGACTTTCTTATCTGACCCTCTGAATGTAACCATCATGTCCATATATAGCACTCAAACTTGGCCTCAATGTCAGACTTTCTTATCTGACCCTCTGAATGTAACCATCATGTCCATATATAGCACTCAAACTTGGCCTCAATGTCAAACTTTCTTATCTGGCCCTCTGGACATGCTGAATGTAACCACCATGTCCATATATAGCACTCAAACTTGGCCTCAATGTCCCAAAATAACTTTTCAGTTTCACGAGACTCGGGTACTTTATAAACACCTCTATTAAACAAAGTCTCTTTCTACCATAACACCTTCATCATTGTACTGGTACAACATTAAACAATTTTTTTTTTTTTTTTAGTTTTCTATCATGTCTAAACTGAACTCACAGTGATATAGTCTCAACATTTGAAGAACCCTACTGTTCTGTTCATACTATGTAGCCGAAATAATGCTGAACGCGACATTAAACCGTAATTCTCTCTCTCTCTCTCTCTCTCTGTCTGTTCATACTCGCAGTAGGAGAGATCATCATCTTCTTTGAATCAGTGTGACTAGGAGCCGGATGTGTACGATGTCCAGACTGTTGAATCAGTGTGACTAGGAGCCGGATGTGTACGATGTCCAGACTGTTGAATCAGTGTGACTAGGAGCCGGATGTGTACGATGTCCAGACTGACCACATTGATTCAAGGACATGAAATAGCTTCACTGATGATAGAACAATCCGACCACATTTAAAGTTACAACCACTGAATAAATTTTCTGGGCGAAGTCCACTTGGTTGGCAACAGACTGGCGCTATGTCATGGGAGATAACTGTGTTGCACAATACATGCCTCAGTGAGGAAAAAATTACTCATCACCATTGTAGTGGCTAAATTGTTGTTTGCACTCACCAAACATGCCAAATGGTGATTCGCTGAAAATATGATTTTTGAGGGCTGCACACTAGGCCTAATCATGCTTTTCCATTGGGCTTGAAAATCCTGCCAAATATGATGTATGACCAGTGTGTGGGGAGTGCGGTGTGGGTGTACAAATGAAGGTGGGTGTTCTCTTGCGCTTGAGCTGTTTGGAATTAAGAATAAATCCATTGATTCCATTTTTGGCCCTCTATTGTAACAATGTCCTTTCACCTTCAGAGAACTTCAATTCTGTACCCCTGTATTTGGAAACAAGGAGTTAAACAAGATGTAAAGAAAAATGAATAAGAAAGAAATGAAAAACCTGTAAAATGTAACACTATCCAATGAGACCAGAATTCACCATGGAATTTCAATTGGAAATTTTCCTGTGACCTTCAGCAAATTCCATTCATTCAGTCACAATATTATTTTCCTTGACTGTAAGAACATGTGTAACAGTAGCATTGAAGCAAGCTTCTTACTTCTTCTCATCTCTGTTTCTTGACTTGGCATTGATAGAAATGATAGCAGATATCTTATCTATTTGTAGGGTTCTGAAAAGTCCTGGAAAGCCCTTAAAACTCCTGGAATTTAATGCTAACCTGGAAAGTCATGGAAAATACTTTAAAAAAATTTAAACTCGTGGAAGAACTACAGTTTCGTCTTCTGGGAGAACCAGTGATCTGCCGCCATGCATTTCTGTTCCAAATTTTTTTTCTGAACTTCGTGAATTTTCCCATCCTTGTTGGGAGTTAAATTGTACTAAAGACTCGTAGAAAAAATAAAATTATTGACCTGGAAAGTCTAGGGAAACTCGTCTGGAGTTTTGTTCCTGCCGTGAATGTATGAACCCTGTATAATTTGTGTCTTCTAATCTTCAAAATATTTACTCTACTCCATGTTTCTTTACAGCAAGAAAGACATATCAGCAGCAAATTTTGTTATGCATGAGGTGCACTGTCGTCGTCACATCTTGCTGTGTGAACAGTGTGAGGAACCAATACCCAGAGGGGAGATGGAGCAACATTTCCAGGATCAACATGTCAAGGTGGCATGTGGGAGGTGTGGGCAGGGCGTGGAGAAGAGTCGCATAGAAATACACGAGGTACAATTTATGGTCATACAGTGAAACTATATATATGTAAACCGTCCATGCTTGGGGCCCAGCTTATAGTGTCAGTTTTGACAGCATTCTGGTTTATCAAGGTTCAAAATATCTTAAATTTAAGTATTGGGACCCAAGATAATGTTGGTATTTAATGTTTGATCAGTTTACCCGGCCAGGTCAGTATTTACAGTTTGATCAGTTTACCCGGCCAGATGTTGGTATTTACAGTTTGATCAGTTTACCCGGCCAGGTCGGTATTTACATTACAGTTTGATCAGTTTACCCGGCCAGGTCGGTATTTACAGTTTGATCAGTTTACCCGGCCAGGTGTCGGTATTTACAGTTTGATCAGTTTACCCGGCCAGGTGTCGGTATTTACAGTTTGATCAGTTTACCCGGCCAGGTGTCGGTATTTACAGTTTGATCAGTTTACCCGGCCAGGTCGGTATTTACAGTTTGATCAGTTTACCCGGCCAGGTGTCGGTATTTACAGTTTGATCAGTTTACCCGGCCAGGTCGGTATTTACAGTTTGATCAGTTTACCCGGCCAGGTCGGTATTTACAGTTTGATCAGTTTATCCGGCCAGGTGTCGGTATTTACAGTTTGATCAGTTTACCCGGGTGACTGTATTTACAGGTTTTCACTGCTGTACAAGGCTTTGCCTTTTGTTAGAGTTTAGAGGAATCTAGATTATCACAAGTTCACTCAATGTGAATTTACAGGAATCCAGATTTGTTATCTTTGTATTGTTTGTTGGTATTTAGATTCCTGGATTCCTGATGGAGGGCAATCCCTGTAAACATGGCAGTAATCCTCATAATATACTCTAACTGGATATAACTCATTATCCATCTTCAATGTACATCTCCCTGTCTGAAGAACATTAACTGGATACATGTACATGTATAACTCATGATCCATCTTTAACTGGATATAACTCATGATTCATCTTTAGTGCACATCTCCCTGTCTGAAGTACTCTTAACTGGATATAACTTGTGATCCATCTTTAATGTACATCTCCCTGTCTGAAGTACTTTAACTGGATATAACTCCTGATCCATCTTTAACTGGATATAACTCTTGATCCATCTTTAATGTACATCTCCCTGTCTGAAGTACTTTAACTGGATATAACTCCTGATCCATCTTTAACTGGATATAACTTGTGATCCATCTTTAATGTACATCTCCCTGTCTGAAGTACTCTAACTGGATATAACTCATGATCCATCTATAATGCACATCTCCCTGTCTGAAGTACTCTAACTGGATATAACTCATGATCCATCTTTAATGCACATCTCCCTGTCTGAAGTACTCTAACTGGATATAACTCGTGATCCATCTATAATGCACATCTCCCTGTCTGAAGTACTCTAACTGGATATAACTCATGATCCATCTTTAATGTACATCTCCCTGTCTGAAGTACTCTAACTGGATATAACTCATGATCCATCTTTGATGTACATCTCCCTGTCTGAAGTACTCTAACTGGATATAACTCATGATCCATCTTTAATGCACATCTCCCTGTCTGAAGTACTCTAACTGGATATAACTCATGATCCATCTTTAATGTACATCTCCCTGTCTGAAGTACTTTAACTGGATATAACTCATGATCCATCTTTAACTGGATATAACTCGTGATCCATCTTTAATGTACATCTCCCTGTCTGAAGTACTCTAACTGGATATAACTCGTGATCCATCTTTAATGTACATCTCCCTGTCTGAAGTACTCTAACTGGATATAACTCATGATCCATCTATAATGTACATCTCCCTGTCTGAAGTACTCTAACTGGATATAACTCATGATCCATCTTTAATGTACATCTCCCTGTCTGAAGTACTTTAACTGGATATAACTCATGATCCATCTTTAATGTACATCTCCCTGTCTGAAGTACTCTAACTGGATATAACTCGTGATCCATCTATAATGTACATCTCCCTGTCTGAAGTACTCTAACTGGATATAACTCATGATCCATCTATAATGCACATCTCCCTGTCTGAAGTACTCTAACTGGATATAACTCATCTTCCATGTTTAATGTACATCTTCCTGTCTGAAGAAGCAGGTCTGGATCATCAGTACACCTGTGCGCTTTAACTGAGAGTCAATCAACACCAAATCAACCAGACATTGGACCAATTTTTTTTAAATTAGGCATGGTGGTTAGGCTATAATACTTTGCATCCCAAATTTCACATATCTAGGCCCTTCACCTGTCTTTTTTGACCTGTCATAATCTCCATAGAAAGATGATTTATACATCATCTGATAGTTTGCTAATAAAAAAATTATGAAGAGGAATCGCAGAAGAGTTTTTGACATTTTTATAAGTCCATCATAAGATGAAGAGCATATAACATATAATGCTTTAGCGATTTCCATCCGTCGGGTAACTTGTGCTTGTGTGTGGGATATCTCCAGTCCATCCGTCGGGTAACTTGTGCTTGTGTGTGCGATATCTCCAGTCCATCCGTCGGATAACTTGTGTTTGTGTGTGCGATATCTCCAGTTCATCCGTCGGGTAACTTGTGCTTGTGTGTGCGATATCTCCAGTCCATCCGTCGGGTAACTTGTGCTTGTGTGTGTGATATCTCCAGTCCATCCGCCGGGTAACTTGTGCTTGTGTGTGCGATATCTCCAGCCCATCTGTCGAGTAACTTGTGCGTGTGTGTGCGATATCTCCAGTCCATCCGTCGGGTAACTTGTGCTTGTGTGTGCGATATCTCCAGTCCATCCGTCGTGTAACTTGTGCTTGTGTGTGCGATATCTCCAGATCTCCAGTCCATCCGTCGGGTAACTTGTGCTTGTGTGTGTGATATCTCCAGTCCATCCATCGGGTAACTTGTGCTTGTGTGTGCGATATCTCCAGTCCGTCCATCGGGTAACTTGTGCTTGTGTGTGCTATATCTCCAGTCCATCCGTCGGGTAATTTGTGCTTGTGTGTGCGATATCTCCAGTCCATCTGTCAGGTAACTTGTGCTTGTGTGTGCGATATCTCCAGTCCATCCGTCGGGTAACTTGTGCTTGTGTGTGCGATATCTCCAGTCCATCCGTCGGGTAACCATGGTAACTTGTGCTTGTGTGTGCGATATCTCCAGTTCCAAGTCATGTATTAGTACCAAATGTTCGTGTACCTTATCCATGGGTCAAGGAGGAACCCTATTTATTTTTAGGTCAAAGGTCAACGTCATCGTTGTGGTAAAATAACTAAATTATTGAAAATTGTTATGTTTATGCTATGCTTCAGTGAGCGGGGGACTTAGAAACACCGGTGTCCTTAATTCCGTAAGATTTTCTTGTCTGGACAATAACTCGTGAACGTTTTAACCGATCAACTTCAAACTTGGGATGTGCCTTGACATTGGCGAGAGGACCGTTGGGATTGTTTTTCAGCAATGTGCATAATCCAATATGGCCACCGTCAGCCATTTTGGATTATAAGCAGTTGGATCTTAGATTTTCTTGTCTGGACTATAACTCGTGAACGATTTAACCGATCAACTTCAAACTTGGGGTGTGCCTTGACATTGGTGAGAGGACGGTTGGGATTGTTTTTCAGCAATGTGCGTAATCTAATTCCGGACAATAACTCGAGAACGATTCAACCGATCTACTTCATATGTGGGGAGTGCCTTGACATTGTTGAGAGGAGGATTAGGATTGTTTTTCAAGGATGTGCTTAATCCAATATGGCCACCATCAGCCATACTGGATTTCATTGGATTTTAAGCAGTTTGATCTTGTCCGGACAATAACTGGAGTACGATTCAAGTGATCTACTTCAAACTTGGGGAGTGCCTTGACATCGGTGAGAAGACGGTTGTGATTGTTTTTCAGTAATGTGCATAATCCAATATGGCCGCCGTCAGCCATATTGGATTATAAGCAGTTGGATCTTAGATTTTCTTGTTCAGACAATAACTCGTGAATGATTTAACCGATCAACTTCAAACTTGGGGTGTGCCTTGACATTGGTGAGAGGACAGTTGGGATTGTTTTTCATCAATGTGCATAATCTAATATGGCCGCCGTCAGCCATATTGGATTATAATTATACTGGATTTCATTGGATTTTAAGCAGTTTACAGCAATTTGGTGTCCCTTGACCTTGGTGAGATCCCGGTTAGGATTGTGTTTCATGAACGAGCATAATCCAATTTGGCTGCCATCTACCAGCGGTATTGGATTATGTTGCATTTTAAGCAGTTGCATCTTGTCTGGACAACAACTCTAGAATAATTCCACTGATTGACTTCAGACTTGCAGTTTGGCTTGACATCGGTGAGAGGACAGTTGTCATTGCTTTTCAGTTACCTGTGTAATCCAAGATGGCCACCATCAGTCATCTTAGATTTTCAGCATTTAGATCTTGTCTGGACAATAGCTCTAGAACGATTCAACCAATCTACTTCAAACTTGAGGTGTGCATGGACATTGGTGAGAGGACAGTTGGTATTATGTCTTATGGATGTGCATAATCCAATATGGGTGCCATCCGCTGTATTAGATTATGTTGAGCTCATCAGCGATATCTCCATTTTCAAATCATACTCTTCATCAATGATATGAGATATCATCCACCAAAAAAATTCGACCATAGAGGTCCATGGCCCCCGCAGCAGCAGCACCAGTTATGGTGGATGTAATCCACCATAACTGGTGCTGCTAGCGGGGGACATGGACCTCTATGGTCGATTTTCATTTTTACAACTCAGCCAGTTTGGGCCATGAATATTGTAATCCTGGAGCCAGTTTGGGCATGAATGTTGTAATCCTGGAGCCAGTTTGGGCCATGAATATTGTAATCCTGGAGCCAGTTTGGGCCATGAATATTGTAATCCTGGAGCCAGTTTGGGCCATGAATATTGTAATCCTGGAGCCAGTTTGGGCATGAATATTGTAATCCTGGAGCCAGTTTGGGCCATGAATATTGTAATCCTGGAGCCAGTTTGGGCCATGAATATTGTAATCCTGAAAATGTATCCAATGCATGAATTCAGTATGTTTTGAACAGGCTTAGAACATGTAGAAGAGAATGTCAGCTTCATTGATCTTCTCTCATGTTTCCAAACACCAGAGACCGGAACAATCAGTACCGCTATATGAACGTATATAGTGACTGATGAGAGGGCGGACATGTGTTGCAATAGCAGAAACATCTCGTCTGTGATGATATATTGTCGCTTCTTCATTTTAGACACCTCAAATATAGAAATCTAGTATTGGTTACTTGTACATTCTGGGAATTTTGGTCATTTTTTCTGTGCTTTCTTCTTCAGGAGAGTGATTGTCCAAAGAAGCCTTTGAAATGTCTATACTGTGATCTGGAATTCCCCAAGAATGAATTAAATCCTCACTTGGACTACTGTGGTAGTCGGACAGAGCAGTGTGTGAAATGTAGCCAGTTCATCATGCTAAAAGACCAGATACGACATGACGACAGTAACTGTACAATCCCCATATCTAAACCATCCAATGAAAGTGGCACAGCTGTAACATTCAACAATGGCCAGAGCTACATGGGAGGCTTTGGTCAACCTTCCTTACTCAGTAACCACGGTAACTGGTCAAACAGCTCACCCGAGGAGGATGATGCCTTATTTGGACCAGTTGAGGAGTATTTTAATCCCTTTGCTTTTGAGGAGATGACACGGTTATTGAATAACCAATCAGATGCCGAGACCCGGTTATCTGGCCAGATAGGTGTTCCCCGTCAGACGAGACGGGTCAACTTGAATAGTAACTCCAGACCTCCTACACTGAACAGGAGGAATGTGTATGTGCCACCTAAACAGAGTAATGTACAGACCTCAGTCACTAGGAGGACCAGACAAAAACCTGATGTGAACAGACAAAGAGGTACACACGTTTTAATCAAGTTGTTTTTGACAGTTTTATTCGGATTCAACTTTTTGTTAAAAATCTGTTCCTGGAAAGCTGTAAATGATACTTCTTGATAATTTGAAATCTCTTCTGTGAAAGTATAAAGTATCAACCTTGATCCAGGGATGTAACCTTGATCCAGGGATGTTACCTTGATCTAGGGATGTAACCTTGATCCAGGGATATAACCTTGATATAGGGATGTAACCTTGATCTAGGGATGTAACCTTGATCCAGGGATGTAACCTTGATCTAGGGATGTAACCTTGATCCAGGGATGTAACCTTGATCTAGGAATGTAACCTTGATCCAGGGATGTAACCTTGATCCAGGGATGTAATTTTGTGAAGAATAGGAGGGAAAAGTTCTTAAACAGGAGGATCTCAAGTGTTTCATTATACAATATACAATAATACTTTGAAATACCAGGCAAAGAAGGTCTCATGTGATAGGCAGGTGTTTATCCCGGTTCCTAACACAACACCATGATCACTGTTCAGGCTATTAGTATTGAATAATGAAAATAATAATTGTAACTTCCACAGACACTGGTGCATCATCAGGGACATCAGCAGAGGATGTCAACAATGCAGATATGGACCACCTGTTGGCTCTTCACCTGGCTCAAGATCTGAACCAACCCGAGGACTTCTCATACCATGATACCATCAACACATACGAGGAGGAGGAGGATCCTATACCCTCGTCTGTCTTATCTACCTCCCCTCTATCACCTGGTTACCACGACTACATGAGGGGCGGGGTCGATATCCATCCAGCACTTCTAGGATCAGGTTTGACTTTTACAAAAGTACTTGAGAGCTGACACTAGTGAGACACCAATGACTATCATCCTCTATACCTTGAGTTTGTGGTCCTCACCCCTACCTCCCAACTCGCACCTTGTATCTCAATATGTCAGAGGTGAGGTAGACCTTGTCATGAGACACCTCTGACTCCCATCACCTACCCCCTGAGTTTGTGGTCCTCACCCCTACCTTCCAACTGTCACCTTGTATCTCAATATGTCAGAGGTGAGGCAGACCTTGTCATGAGACACCTCTGACTCCCATCATCTACCCCCTGAGTTTGTGATCCTCACCCCTACCTTCCAACTGTCACCTTGTATCTCAATATGTCAGAGGTGAGGTAGACCTTGTCATGAGACACCTCTGACTCCCATCATCTACCCCCTGAGTTTGTGGTCCTCACCCCTACCTTCCAACTGTCACCTTGTATCTCAATATGTCAGAGGTGAGGTAGACCTTGTCATGAGACACCTCTGACTCCCATCACCTACCCCCTGAGTTTGTGGTCGTCACCCCTACCTTCCAACTGTCACCTTGTATCTCAATATGTCAGAGGTGAGGCAGACCTTGTCATGAGACACCTCCGACTCCCATCATCTACCCCCTGAGTTTGTGGTCCTCACCCCTACCTTCCAACTGTCACCTTGTATCTCAATATGTCAGAGGTGAGGTAGACCTTGTCATGAGACACCTCTGACTCCCATCACCTACCCCCTGACATACCTGAGTTTGTGGTCCTCACCCCTACCTTCCAACTGTCACCTTGTATCTCAATATGTCAGAGGTGAGGTAGACCTTGTCATGAGACACCTCTGACTCCCATCATCTACCCCCTGAGTTTGTGGTCCTCACCCCTACCTTCCAACTGTCACCTTGTATCTCAATATGTCAGAGGTGAGGCAGACCTTGTCATGAGACACCTCTGACTCCCATCATCTACCCCCTGAGTTTGTGGTCCTCACCCCTACCTTCCAACTGTCACCTTGTATCTCAATATGTCAGAGATGAGGCAGACCTTGTCATGAGACACCTCTGACTCCCATCATCTACCCCCTGAGTTTGTGGTCCTCACCCCTACCTTCCAACTGTCACCTTGTATCTCAATATGTCAGAGGTGAGGTAGACCTTGTCATGAGACACCTCTGACTCCCATCACCTACCCCCTGAGTTTGTGGTCCTCACCCCTACCTTCCAACTGTCACCTTGTATCTCAATATGTCAGAGGTGAGATAGACCTTGTCATGAGACACCTCTGACTCCCATCACCTACCCCCTGAGTTTGTGGTCCTCACCCCTACCTTCCAACTGTCACCTTGTATCTCAATATGTCAGAGGTGAGGTAGACCTTGTCATGAGACACCTCTGACTCCCATCACCTACCCCCTGACATACCTGAGTTTGTGGTCCTCACCCCTACCTTCCAACTGTCACCTTGTATCTCAATATGTCAGAGGTGAGGTAGACCTTGTCATGAGACACCTCTGACTCCCATCACCTATCCCCTGAGTTTGTGGTCCTCACCCCTACCTTCCAACTGTCACCTTGTATCTCAATATGTCAGAGGTGAGGTAGACCTTGTCATGAGACAACTCTGACTCCCATCCCCTATCCCCTGAGTTTGTGGTCCTCACCCCTACCTTCCAACTGTCACCTTGTATCTCAATATGTCAGAGGTGAGGTAGACCTTGTCATGAGACACCTCTGACTCCCATCACCTACCCCCTGAGTTTGTGGTCCTCACCCCTACCTTTCAACTGTCACCTTGTATCTCGATATGTTAGAGGTGAGGTAGACCTTGTCATGAGACACCTCTGACTCCCATCATCTACACCCTGAGTTTGTGGTCCTCACCCCTACCTTCCAACTGTCACCTTGTATCTCAATATGTCAGAGGTGAGGTAGACCTTGTCATGAGACAACTCTGACTCCCATCCCCTATCCCCTGAGTTTGTGGTCCTCACCCCTACCTTCCAACTGTCACCTTGTATCTCAATATGTCAGAGGTGAGGCAGACCTTGTCATGAGACACCTCTGACTCTCATCACCTATCCCCTGAGTTTGTGGTGGGGTTCCTCATCCCCTACCTCCTACTCTCGTCCTCTATGCCTTGAGTTGTCAGAGGTGAGGCAGACCTAGCTTTCCATGAGATACCACTGACTCTCATTCCCTCTCCCCTGAGTTTGTGGTCCTCACCCCCTACCTTCCAACTGTCACCTTGTATCTCAATATGTCAGAGGTGAGGCAGACCTTGTCATGAGACACCTCTGACTCTCATCACCTATCCCCTGAGTTTGTGGTGGGGTTCCTCATCCCCTACCTCCTACTCTCGTCCTCTATGCCTTGAGTTGTCAGAGGTGAGGCAGACCTAGCTTTCCATGAGATACCACTGACTCTCATTCCCTATCCCCTGAGTTTGTGGTCCTCACCCCCTACCTTCCAACTGTCACCTTGTATCTCAGTATGTCAGAGGTGAGGCAGACCTTTCCAAGAGACACCACTGACTGCCATCCTCTATACCTTGAGTTTGTGGTCCTCACCCCCTACCTTCCAACTGTCACCTTGTATCTCAATATGTCAGAGCTGAACCGGCTCGGGTTCGAGCCCAGCTGGTCCATGTGTGAAAGTTTATCAGTTACTTGCCGAAGGGCGGTGGTTCTCTCCGGGTACTCCGGCTTCCTCCACCAACCAAACTGACTGTCACCATATGAGTGAAACAAACTTAAAGCCAAATTCCCTCCCTCCCCTCAATATGTCAGAGATGAGGCAGATCTTGTCATGAGACACCTCTGACTCTCATCCCCTATCCCCTGAGTTTGTGGTGTGGTTCCTCACCCCCTACCTCCCTACTCTCACCTTGTATCTCAATATGTCAGAGATGAGGCAGATCTTGTCATGAGATACCACTGACTGCCATCCCCTATCCCCTGAGTTTGTGGTGTGGTTCCTCACCCCCTACCTCCTACTCTCACCTTGTATCTCAATATGTCAGAGGTGAGGTAGACCTTGTCATGAGACACCTCTGACTCCCATCACCTATCCCCTGAGTTTGTGGTCCTCACCCCTACCTTCCAACTGTCACCTTGTATCTCAATATGTCAGAGGTGAGGTAGACCTTGTCATGAGACACCTCTGACTCCCATCCCCTATCCCCTGAGTTTGTGGTCCTCACCCCTACCTTCCAACTGTCACCTTGTATCTCAATATGTCAGAGGTGAGGTAGACCTTGTCATGAGACACCTCTGACTCCCATCACCTACCCCCTGAGTTTGTGGTCCTCACCCCTACCTTCCAACTGTCACCTTGTATCTCAATATGTCAGAGGTGAGGTAGACCTTGTCATGAGACACCTCTGACTCCCATCATCTACCCCCTGAGTTTGTGGTCCTCACCTCTACCTTCCAACTGTCACCTTGTATCTCAATATGTCAGAGGTGAGGTAGACCTTGTCATGAGACACCTCTGACTCTCATCACCTATCCCCTGAGTTTGTGGTGGGGTTCCTCATCAGTAGAATGTAATATGAGAGTTCGGGGCCAGGGAAGCCGGGGAAGCCGATGACGTAGGTTCCAAGATATCTCGGGAACTACGAATGATAGCGACTCGCGGCTAACAACATCGTATTCCTCTCGTATAGATGCGCGATAAATGTCCTATATCTTTCGCCGCAATTAGACGATAATCGGTGTCACGTGATTCGGCGATTTCTCGCGAAATAAGCGACATACGGGCTCGCGGTTTGCGGCGTTGTATTCCTCGTGTAGGGGTCTACCGTAAAGCTTCTATACGAATTTATCATATCTCCGTAAGTTTCGCCTCTATTCGGCGTCGGAATACGCTCTGTTTACTTACTTAACCGGACATGGAATGCGTCCACGCGAAAATTAGTTCGACCGTCACATGGTCAACTGATAAAATGACCAATGCGTATATAAAGACTTCTCATGCGCTTCTCACTTTATTCTACGACTGTCGCACCTGTAAAAGCCAATATGTATCGACTAATGAGTAATCTATACGTTCAAGTGAGGGGTGAAGGAAATTCTCCTCAAATAACATTTCAACGTATACGACATAATGGGCAGATTATAAAACCTTATGGTGTTGCCATACGACTGACGAGAGATGGGTGGTTTTCATTCAAACAATTCCTGCCTAGAGTGGATAGAATGATTCAGGCTAAGGAGATGGTTGAAACTCCATTCAAGCTACAACATAATGTATATATTAGCACTGCAGCATACGAAGGGGAATGGTTCGTCCACATAAGAGAGTGGTTCCTAAAATCACCACCCAGCGAGTTGAAACCAGGTCGGAACGGACACACGCTGAACATGCAAGGCTGGGATATGTTGAAAAAACTCATTCCTATCATTGAGACCAACGTGATTGAAATAGAACAGTGTCCCGTCAGCAACGAATTCAACAAGTCTATCACAGGACCAATTCTCCCACCTAAACCAGTTGGATCTGCCGCGAGTGATCTACCGAGCGAGAATTTGGTGAATGATAATGGTGGATATTCATACGATGAAGCGGACCACGTCTCTATGTGCGACATTTTACACCGCAACCAAATGGAACAGTTCCATTGTGACACGTGCAATCCTATGGGGGCGGGATTACTTCACTGGTGAAAACTCGAACAATGTGAACATTAGAAGAAAGACTAAACCGTTGTATAAACTGTGTGTCCGCCATACCTCGGCAAACACCTCTTGACGACATTCTATGTTGTTATACCTATATCATAACTCTATGAGAGAAATTTTTGCATTCCTTTAGAAACCGTTGAACGCATCATGTCGGCAGAAGACAATTTTGACTATGTAGATATGTGGATAAAATTTTATCGAGACCAGAGTAGGGCTCACCTAAAAGAGGAAATTTGTGTGATTGGGGGACAGAGAATGCATTCACCTCCAAACTCTCTTAATATTGCACAAGGCAATAGTACGGTGAACTCGAATAACAAATTACGTACAAGAGAAATGACAGTTGAACTAATTTCACCAGCACAGCTAGTTGTAGAGCAGGCTAAAGCAGAACTCCGTAGACAGCGTCACGAAGTAAGCGTGCAAGCGCCATTAAAGGGAACGCGAAAAGAGGAGGAGGAGGAGGAGGAGGAGGAAGAGGAAGAGGAGGAGGAGGAGGAAGAGCATATACCGTATAGTATAAAGTATAGAGAGAAGTAATATTAGAATTAATCTACGTTTTGGCAGAGAAGCGTCAACATGACAAACAAGTGTGCGGTGTGTCAGAAAACATTCTCGCGTCCAGATAACCTGATGAGACATCAACTTATACACCAACAGGAGACTCAACCGATAAAAACAGAACATCCGTACAAACGTACTCTCGAGACTCCATCTATGGCTCTTTCAAGAGCATCACAACATCCATTTACTATGATCGTCAGCGGCCCGACTGGTTGTGGGAAGACATCATGGGTAATGAATTTTTTGCAATCTGCTAATATCCATCCCTCTCCAACACGCATCGTATGGTGTTACAGTCAATGGCAGTCAGCCTATGAATCTACGAGTCTGAAAAATGTGAACTTCCTCCCCGGCATACCCCATGACATAGGCGAAGAATATTACTTCGACCCCGGCCAAACCAACGTTATAATTCTGGACGATTTGATGGGTGGGGTAAAGCGCGAAGAAAAAGTTGCCGACCTATTCACCAAAGGGTCGCATCACAGAAATTTGTCCGTAATTTATCTGACTCAGAATCTCTTCCCTCAAGGCAAGACATCCCGAGATATCACGCTAAACTGCCAGTATTTCGTTCTATTCAATCCTATTGATAGACAGCAAATTAGCACGTTCGCGAGACGGATCTTTCCTCGGGATACGACACATTTCATGGCAAAATTTCGCGAAGTCACATCTCGTCCGTACGGATATCTGTTCATCGATTTAAAACCCCATACAGCGGAAAAGGACAGACTGTCTACCAATGTAATATCAGGCGATGAGGAACTCGTGAAAGAGGGAAAACAACTGCCACCTCATCCAGCCTCAATTCCTTATCCATCAACTCAAATTCAACGCATACCATCTCACGATCCAGCATGGTTCGCTAAGAGGAATGAACAAGTGGGAGAGGGATTATATATGGGGACGGATTCACCGTGGTTCGAACGGAATGAAAATGATGACGAGTCCCAGCAGAGGCAGATGATCCATAGAAGCGGGAATGAAATGACACGACGAAAGAGAATCTACCCTTCAGATGACGAACTCAACCATTCTGGGGAAATAGATCAACCTATCCACTTGCGGAAACGGGTCAAATATAACGTGTGGAAAAGCATGTTCGGTAAACCTATCGCGAAAGATTGTAGGGTTGACATTGACGAGAGAAAACAGTGATATACAAGCCAAGGTTACGACGAGGATGAGTCTGGTGCAAATGCTATGGAGGATTATACTCCAACCATGATGAAGACTTTACGTCAAAATTACTGCAATCTCCTCGTGAACATACAAAGGCTACAAAGTGATTATATTCATAACGAGATCTTGAAAACAACGAGGCGTCTACAGACGATATACGACATAGACTACGAGGAAGCACTCAGACAGACGATTAAGATGCGGAAATGCTTATTCGATAAGTTGATCGATGACGGTGATAGAGAGGACTCCGAGTAAAGACCCTAGTGGAAATATTCGTAGATAAACATTGAATGGAAGGCTAGATGTCGAAATGATACCCGCAATGGAGATGTATTTTATATAAGCAGTTTTCGCTCATTATTTGTGCAGTGCTATGATGAATAAAGCGATTATTTAGTAATCTTCGTATTGTCTTGTCTCTATTTTATACTAGCCATATAATTCCTCCTCCTCCTCCACCACCACCACCACACACACACACACACACACACACACACACACACATCCTCCTCCTCATTCTTTCTCCACAAACACCACACACACACATCCTCCCCCTCCTCCTCCACCACCACCACCACACACCCACACATACACACACACACACATCCTCCCTCCTCCTCATTCCTTCTCCGCACACACCACACACACACGTCCTCCCCCTCCTCCTCCACCACCACCACCACACACCCACACATACACACACACATCCTCCACCACCACCACCACCACCACACTCCTCCTCCTCCACCACCACCACACTCCTCCTCATTCCTCCTCACTCTTTCTCTTCCTTCTCCTCATTCCTCCCTCCTCCTCCTCCTCCTTCTCCTCACATACGCTAAGGTAATTCTACCAGGTAGTCCTGAGGAAAATGGCCCTCATCTCCCCAAACGCTCTTCATTGCACCTCCGAAACTCCCCGTTGTCTACTACTTGCGAGTGATCTATAAATAGAACAGGGTTTTTGCCCAGAAAGAAAAACTGGTATGCTAGGGCGTTAGGATAAGGCTTAACAGACCGATATGTAGGGGAAGATAACTCTTGTTGGGCCGTACCGTGACCGGAAGTGACCTTTTGACAGGAATATCACGTCAACTTGACCTACTAACCTATGTGTGTGTGTCTGTGTATATGAGGAGGAATTACTATAATATTGTTTCTAAAATAAGATATTTGCGTATGGCTCGATAGGCACTCGTGAACACCGCGAGAAGTGATCAGTCACACGTGTCCACGGGTACAAGCGTAGTCGTAATGACACCTTAGGGAAGTATTCGTGGTAAGCTACAAAGAAAAAGTTTTCAACGCCGAATAGAGGCGAAACTTACGGAGATACGATAAATTCGTATACAGTACACCAATAAAATGACCACTACATCCTCTTCGCATCGTGCGCAAACCCTTTACGTATCGTGCGCGAACGATCTCCGCATCGTGCGCAAACGATCTCCGCATCGTGCGCAAACGATCTCCGCATCGTGCGCAAACGGTCCTCGCATCGTGCGCGAACATGAAAAGCTTGTTCCTGCAGCGAAGCTGGCCTGAGTCCAGCTCCCGATCGCATCATGCGGACATCGTGCGCTAAATAACCAAGTCCGTTTTCCGGCAAGAGAGAAAAGCATACAATCGAAAGTGTCAACAATGCAATAAATACATTTTATATGTACAGTTACATGGACGGAATAAAGCCAAGAAATCT
>JAVTVY010042959.1:0-18851 GCA_036873755.1 Hanleya hanleyi | reverse complement strand
AGATATGGGACATCCCAGTAGTCAACCATATATCCTGGTTAGATATGGGTTATCGCAATAATCGACCATATATCCTGGTAAGACATGGGACATCGCAATAGTCGACCATATATCCTGGTAAGATATGGGACATCGCAATAGTCGACCATATATCCTGGTAAATTATGGGACATCGCAATAGTCGACCGTATATCCTGGTAAGATATGGGACATTACAATAGTCGACCATATATCCTGGTAAGTTATGGGACATCTCAATAGTCAATAATATATCCTGGTAAGATATGGAACATCGCAATAGTCGACCATATATCCTGGTAAGATATGGGATATCGCAGTATTCGACCATTTATCCTGGTAAGATATGGGACATCGCAATAGTCGACTATATGGGACATCGCAATAGTCGACCTTATATCCTGGTAAGATATGCTACATGTTGAGGTATTTAGTTCCTGAGTTTGTTCCATTTTTGGCATCATCTTGCAGGATCCAGACTAAATAGGCTGAATGAAGTCAATTTCTAGATTTACTAACTGGCACCACCTCATCATTTCTTGGCACCACATCGGCACCACATCAACCCTTTTCATCGCCAACAGCTAATAGTTTCTGTACATCAAGTAGCTCGAAGAACATTATTCCTTGCATGCAAATTGTATTAAACTGTATTCTCTCTCCTCAAAAGAGGAAACATTATGGTTAGCATCAGTAGCCAACATTTATTTTATGGAAATATTTCAAGCGTTATGGTTTTCTTCTTTCAGGCCAGGGTAGAGGAAGAGCTGTTTATGTATGAAGCGTTTCCGTTCACCCAGTCCAAGTCAGATAATCACTTGAAGATACGGTTCAAGAAAGTCCAACACAATCTTATCCTGAGGGAGAAAAAGATGCAAAAGTCCAAGAAAAGGGGAGAGAACCCAGCAGCAGACGAAGAGAAATCAAAGGACAGCTGCGTGGCACGTTTGCGATATTTTGATGATGTATCTGGGTACTCAGGGGTAAGCCATCGTTAATCCTTCACAACGACTTGTGCAATCTTCTACCAAACTGTGCTTTCTAATCTACAATTATTTTCAAAACAGCGATACAGTATTAGGTGATATTATCATGCGTACAATAATAATTATTATTTGCTACAGCAATAACTTGTAAAATTTTAATTTAAATATCAGTTACTTGAAAGATTGTAGTCGTTTTCAAGAAAAAAGTGAAAATTATCCACCTTACATGCCTTAGGACAAATTAAAGTCTTCTTTCATGCTTTAGGTGGTTGTAAGCTGAAAGTGATCACTGCATGATAACATTTTATTTCACAGGTATTTGTGTGTGGTTCATACCCCCATTGGCTGTTCATGACCCCCAGGGGGTCTTTACGGGCTCACCCCATGAGTATAGATGGCCCCGTCATGTGTTTCTCCACATTTCATAATGTCAACTGTCCCAAAGGCTTTCTCTACTTTAATAAGCAGGTGAGAACATTTCTTTTTCATAATTTCCGCATGAGCCAAGAATCGGTAATTTATCCTTAGCAGGCTTGTTTTCATATTTGAGATGGCTGCAAGAAATATGTATTTATCTTATCAATACAGAGAAATAAACAATCTAGAGTTTTGTCATCATCGGTGACCGACGTTGACCTATTTTATCAAGGTCAAATTCTATTATGTACAATATTTTTTGAAGGATCAATACTAGGGTCTTCGAATTCATGTCACATATGCAACTGGTGATTAACTAGATGCCTACCTCAGTTGACTGACCTTGGCCTACTTTTTCAAGGTCATAGACTGGTTATTATGAAAAAAAAAGATGAAGAATTATAACTAGGCTTTCCAAATTAGTTCTATGTATACATCTGGTAATACTCCAGAAATGTATCGACGATGAGTGACCTTGACCTATTTTATCCAGGTCAGATTCTCTTTAGTAGGATATTTCATGAATGATTATATCAACATTGTCCAAATTTATACCACATATGCAACTGATAATGGACCTGAAACAAGGGTTGGATCCAGTCTAGGCACATTTATACTTGACATTTTCAGGGGGAATTGCGTATCGGCGTGCTACCCACCCATCTGACATACGACTCACCGTGGCCCATGAGGAAAATTCCCTTGCGGTGTACGCCTCATTTTGTGGCCTATCATCAGGAAAGTAAGGTGAGGACAAATTATCTCAGAGTTCGCATGGGTGCTTGAGAACTGGGAAAGTCTTTGAATTTTATATTACCTATTTCTGGGCTTAGAAAGTACTTTAAATTCAAGATTTTAGTTTGTCGGTCCTAGAAAGTCCTTGAATTCGATCCTTGATATTAAGATAAATGTCAATATTATGTTGTTGGTTGTGTTATTGTATAACATTTGCAAACATTCAAGTATTGAGAATGTAAGAAATTTCTGTGTATTTGATTTAGGTCCTTGGAAGTCCTGGATTTTTTTGATTTTTTTTCAAGAAGGATGGATTCCAGCTCAAATTCTTTCAATTTGAATGGTACAATTTCATCATAACATAGTACCACTCTTAGTGACCGATTATTCCCAGCCCTGTACAAAATTAATGAAACATTGATGTGTTCAATCAGCCCTCATCCTCTCCTCATGTAAAACAGCTTCTCAATTCAGATATGTTTGTTGATAGTCCGAGATTTATTTTACTGTTGCCCTGCTCTTTCTAGGCTCCTATGAAATGTTTGTTCATATTTCAGACATATTCTGTTGTGACCAGTTCTATGGAGGTCTCTAACAAAGTAGTGAGGGTACTCAACGATGAGAAGGAATTTGAAGTGGTAGAAAAGGGTGAGATTGATGCACATTTTCTTCTTTACTTTTCATTTGATTGACAGTTTAAATATATAAAGGACGAGGAGATGGTACGAGAAGCCAGCATTTTGGCCTATATGTGGTGCAGTTGAAGGCAAAAAATCAGGCTGCATTTTGGCCTATATGTTTATAAAAATAAATGACCTAAAAAATAATTGTGTTTAAATGAAATGTCAAGAGAAAATATATGTACACATCGTGGGAAAGTTCTAGCTCAATTGCATTATGATTATAGTTATGAAATGAAATTGAAATCTGCCGCATGTGCTGTCTCGTTAAAAAAGGGTCTAAATCGAGTCACTCAAACATCCATTTAGACAAGTAGGTCCCCTTGGACCAAAAGGATTTTCTAGCAGTGGAGATATAATGCCATATAGCACATGTCGGAGTTCAACCCCTTATTATTCTGTTACATGCTAGTTAAGAAAGGTGAGAAGTACTAGTTAACTCAGGTGACAAGAGCTAACATGTGAAGTCGTAAGCCTGCTGTGATTACGGATTAGTGTCAGCCAGGACAGCTTACAATACACATTCCCCTCACAAAGAAACGAAATATCACACACGACAAAATCAGTACGGTATGTAACATAACTGATCTATGAAAATGAATAAAAGTAAATTAAAATATTTAAGAAATGCTAGTAATTATGATGAATATATATGTATTTAATGAATAAATTTTAAATAAATAGATAAATGCATAAATGACATTCACACGATGCGTGATCAGGTTTGCACACGATTTTCAGAAGAAAAAAAAGAATTTTTTAAAAACTTTTCTCAACTTTAGGTACGAGCTAAAGATGACAATATAGCCTTCTTCTAAATCTTGATATTGTGGCATTTCCTGCAAACGGCTTGTTTTATATTTGCATAGCTATTTGGTCGACTATTTTCGCATTCGCGACGTTAAACCCTATTCACTCACTCACTCACTCACTCGCATTCAATATTCCCATTCCCATGTAAATAGGAGTCAGACCGTCTTAGAGCCTATCCGAAGCACATTTAGATTTATTCCTCGGAAGCTCTCAAGGATTTTTTGTACTGTACCATACATGAACTGACAATTTAAACAAGTGTACAAGATCCTGAAGAGAATTTCGGAAGCAGAGTGACCGATAATGGGGAAAACAGGACCACATGCAAACCTATCTACATTTTCCCTGGGATCGCGCAGGTGACATTTTTCATATTTAACCAGTTGATGAGCATTCCAAACAGCATGATACCTGCGGGACCTCATCTGTTGTTTCAACACCAAACTCTCACCTAATAATCATACATAGAAAAATCAAGCATATTAACACAAGTAATGGAATTATTGAATTAGGAAGTGGTCAATTATTGCTCAGTTTTTGAACCACAAAATCCTAGACATAGGTCTGGTTTAATGGTTTAAATCTTTGGTTCAACTTCACACCATGACCAAACGTATATTGCAGTTTGGTAGGATCACACTACAAGATTACGAATGGTGATCAGAAGACCAGCCACGATTATCAATGATAATGAAATGTTTTGTCGTCACAAAACATCACATCGCCGGGAGCAGTTTTACTACCATTGCATTGGTACTCACAGCAGTACACAAGTTGGGCGTTGTTGTGGTTATAGTTCCTTGTTTATTCTGTCTGGTCAACTCTGGTCAAAATATATTTTCCAAAATGTTATCATTAACAAAATAGGTGCAAGAAAACGTCACTTTTTCTGTTGTTTTTCACATGACAATTGTCAACGTTTTAGAAAAACAAAGCTAAATATTTTTGGCTATCCAGAAATGAGAAGTTAATAATATCAGAATTGTAATCGTCCCTTTTGTCGTGGAGTCGACGTGAGAGAAAGCCCTGATCATTTCCTCTAAAGTTCCAGATATGAGTTGTAGGTATGAATATTATCTTGTTAGGGCAATCATTTATGCATATCGGAATAGGTCGAAATTTAAAAGCAGTTATCATATATCGTGAAAACCACGAAATAGAAATTGAAATTAATTTATCTAATTATAGTAGAGCAAAATGGTACATGAAATTTGGGGAAATCTGCACAATGATGTGAAAGAATGAATTTGGGCGATATGCAAGAGGTGGGAAAAATTGACGACGTCTGGTGTAAAAAGCAATTGTCAACGTTTTAGGAAAACAAAGCTAAATGTAGTGAAATTTCTCCCGGACCACCTGTAGGCCACAATTATTGTAACTCCTGATTGACGCTTTTTATCGTTAATAGACTGATTAATTCCAGTAATTTTAATGACGAAAGGCTTTAAAGAGCCGGCCACCGAGAAGACAATCCACCACAGTCCGACACGGACCGTCAAACACGTAGGAAAACGCGATGCACACGGCACAGTTTTTTTCTTCCTGCAAGTGAACAAATCCGTGCCAAAATTCTCTGAATTTCTCTGACACTGTTATATATTTGTAATATCAATCAATTAAATACCGGTATGATAAGTAATTTAGACATACAGCTTCAATGCCACTTGATAACGAAATGTTGTCATCAGCGAAGAGTGAAAACTGCACGACGGTGCATCGCGGGAAACTTTACAACAACTACGTACATGTTAATTTATCGGTATGCGTGACTGCGGCGGCTATTTCGATCTAACTCGAATTCTCATAGCCCGATGAGTATTTTCTTCAGAATTACATACAACAATAATCAGACTGACACGTCTAGCATTTAATAATGTTTCCAATCTTTAGATCGACTGACATTTACTTTACTGATTTTCGCAGTTGCTGTTGCTTTTTCCCCCGTCTGCTGTCGTGGATTTCAACTTCAAGAAGTCTTGAACGGTGAACGTTCGCCGTATAAATGACACGACGTAACCTTCTCACGAACGTAAAACACGTTCTCGATTTATTTCATTTGGTAAAGAATCAGAAGAGAAACATTTTATTTGAGAGAAAACTGATCCGGAGATTGGCTGCAGATATTTCAGCGCGGGTTTCGGGTTTGACACGTGCTATATGTGTATAGCACAGGCGGACGTCATGCCGCGCCAACCGGAGCGCTTCACCGCTGGATTTCTCACCTTCGTGATCGATCTTTTCATACAGAGAACTTCTAAGAAATGCCGAAACCCGCATTCTCTATTCATGAATGCGGGTTTCAAAACACAGAATAATAAGGCCAGGATCCCCGACATGACATCACCAGGTTGAATGGCGTTTTGGTCGAAGGGGTCCTTCGTGTCTAAATGGGTGTTTGAATGACTCTCAATTCAGATCCAAATGCTGATCCACAAAAGATCCACAAAATAGCACATACTGCGTATTACAAGTTCATGTCCTGACTATAATATGATCATTACACTATCGAGCTAGAACTTCACATATTGTGTATATGGGTGTTTCCGTGATTTGGTGTTACCATTTAATGGTAAATGCAAGCCCTATTTCCATCAGATTTTTGTGTTATAAATTTTGAGGAGAGAACAATAAATATGGTTCCACAGCTTCTATAATACGGAAGGCAGTTGTGAAAGTTAATTACTAAAAAAGATTAAAATCTAATCATAATGGGCTGTTTTCTTGCATTTTGACTGTGACATGCTTTTACCATACTACCTTTTGATTGTGTTATTTGCCATCAACATTCAGTTGAATAAATTTTTAGTGCTGATCACACAAAATTGATACAAAAACTATGTTTCTATGTACAATTTAATGTTCATATCAACTCATTTATCGAGAAAATATGATTTCTTTAATATTTCTGGTCGGACTAACATTGTCTGTCCTCTCTGGCCATGACATCTTTATGCTGGAAAACTGTTGAACCAGATGGACAAATTACTACAAATTTCATCAAAATGTTGATGATGCTTGTACTTGTAACTGAAGTGAGTCAAATTTGATCTACCTTAGTTGGATTGAAGAAAAAATACATTTTAATAATCAAGTTAATATTGTCTGTCCTATGTTCGTCCGACCACAAAATGGTCTAATTCTCCAAATATTGCATGGCTCAATAATGACAAGTGTTCAATGCCATCTGACTTTGTCCATTGACATCACTTATGGATAATACTTTGTTAATGTTAACCTGAGAACTCACAGACTTAGAAATAAATATGTCTGTCCTTGTGTTGGACGAACCAAATTTGTGTTACAGGCGACACCTGATGCTCAGATAAAACATTGTTCAAGCTGTCGAGAGACAAATTGACTTATCATCTGGCATTCATGAACATGAATTTTGTCATTTGCAAATCATTTAAAAACATTACCAATCTTTTTGTCAATAAGAATACAGAATATCGCCAATTTATGTTGGTTGGACTAACAGAGGACAGACAGTGTCGGACTAACATAAGACAGACAGGTTGGACTAACATAAGACAGACATGTTGGACTAACATAAGACAACTTTTGTTGAACCAAGGTAATAGATGGATTTCCTTTATCATTCTCAGTGGCAAATCTCAGTTAACAACTTTATATGAATTATTATCTAGCTGAAAATATTCTGAGGCATTCATATAGGATGCAATTCCCATTATAACGCTGTCCGTCTTCTGTTTGTCCAACACTGTCTGTCCTCTGTTTGTCCGACACTGTCTGTCTCTCGTTTGTCTAACACTATTTGGCAGTTTAAATGTTTGTGAGTAACAATTACAGACTTGAACACAGTTTTCGTAAGTATTTACTTATTTTTCAACATCTAGCTAACTTTTAGAATCAATTCATGCTGGAATAGAGGGAATTAGACATTTTATGGCCACTTTCCTGTCTCCGTTTGTCCGACACATTATTTTATGTTGGCCATAATTATGATCTAAAGGAGCATTCATAGTTAAATGATATATTTATTTCTAAGACTTGCGATACTTTTGGGCTAGGAAAGCAATGACCAATAAATATGTTTAGGAATCATGGAGAATTTTGTCTGTCCTCGTTCGTCCAACACCAAGTTCAACATGCATGATAAAACTAGATTATTTCTTTTGAATCGGGTGAGGCATTATCTTTAAACAAATTTATTGATGAACCTCAACAATCAGTTAATCTATAGAAAAGAAATATTTTGTGAAAAAAGTAGGTTGATATTTTGTCATGGATGTCACACAAACGGTAACACCAAATCACGGAAACACCCATATATATTTTCTCTTGCCGTTACATTGAAACACAATTATTTTTAGGTCATTTTATTGTTTCGATTTCAACCGTACCACGTATAGGCCAAAAACCGCCTAATCGTACCTTCTCCTAGCTTCTCTTCTGAATCAGTAGGATAACGCTCTTTAACAGCACACGGGCTGTTGGTAAAAGGATTAAAGCCGAGCACAGACATACAAATTTCCTTTGACAAATTTTCATATAGCCTTGCTTGTGACGTTTTTTGTAACAAATTTTGCTCAGATCAAATATCAAGTGTATAATAATGCCACTGCCGAGAACTACTTTTCATATGCTGTGTTAGAAAGGTAAATGTACATATATTCCAAAGGCGGTCACGTGAGGTTGCAGTATACATAGGAACAATGACATTGCCTTTTCACCCCACATTTTCACACAGTTTACACAGTTTTCAAACTTCCCAGAATATTTTCTCAGGCTGTGATGGGTGTTTCGTACTGAAATCAATTCTAACATTCTCAAAAGTGTATCATCGGATAAAATATTAGGTCTGGTTGTTGATAAAAACTTACCTGGGCATGAACATATGGACTCGGTGTGCAATAAAATATCCGCAAACCTTGGCATCCTATACAGAAACCGTCATCTACTGACTAAAATGGCTAAAATAATGTATTATAATGCCTATGTCCTACCTCACATAGACTACTGTTGCACCATATGGGGCAATGCCTCTGATTATCAGATTACACGAATAGCTAAGTTACGAAAACGTGCAGCAAGGATTATACTTAATGTCCAATATTTAACTCCCTCTAAATCTCTGTTTGGATATTCAGGTGCTAAGATCGGGAACTCTCTGAAAAATGACCTATGAGAAGCACCATCTTTACCTAGCTTCCTTCAGATCCAGATATCTTAAAATGTTAAAAAATGAAGCCGCCTCTTAAAATGCTGCTAAGCCCAGCTGTTTTATTATTATCTGTAAACTGTTTTATTACACCGGTCAAAAACTGTAAATATGTATTAGTACTGTACTGTATTGAATTAGTACTGTATTATGTTTGTCAGATTTATTTCCATGATCCGAAACTGTATATTCTGCTACATGTACATGTATATGTTTAACTGTTGATGAGGGCCACAAGGAAGAACAGATTCTTGTTGAAACTGATTGTGTATATTATTATTATTCCTCTTATATATATGCATATATCCACAAACGAACAAATTTTTCATCAAAAATATGTCAAAGAAATTTGGTCCTGTGCGCCCGGCTTTAAATAACGCTTTCTTATAAAGCTCATGAACTGGTGCTGGAAGGATTAATGCTCTTTGAAGACCTAACTCACTTCATCAAAATCAGCTTTGCTACATATTGTGTATGTATTGTAGTGTATTTATTATATTATATGTGATTGTTTTCTACATTTTTCAGATGATAGATTCGTGTACCCTTTCGTTGACAAGTTTGCTGTGCAATTGTTCACCCCAGTCAGCTGGGAGCTGATCCCCAACACAAGGTTTGCTCGAAATGATGCATATTCTCATTCTTAATGCAGAAATAACATGTACATGTATTTGCGTCCTTCAGGGTTCATACGGGTCCTGGATTTCCTTGAATTTCTGACAATATTTGTAAAGGTCGTTGAATTTCATTGTCCTTAATATCTGCCACAATTAATTACTGGAATTTCTAACAAACTGAATTTATTCTTCGATTTAGTCTGGTCTGCATATGAAACTTGATACATGTGGTGGAAATACATATTCATTCTAATGTTCATTGTTGAATTTACTGAGTGAAACATGGTAAAAGGTGTTGAAAAATGTCCAGGAAAATTCAGTTGAAGGTCCTGGAAAAGGGTTGTATGAACCGCAAAATTCCTGGAAAAGTCTTGGAATTTTGTCTTTCACAAAGGGTAGCAACCCTGATCTTTACTTGGACATGTTTAATCATTCTGTCCAATACATTTTGCTGAGAAGCAACAGGAACTTGTCTAGCACTGTAATTATGCCCCCCCTCTAATTAGCGATGGCTTTGTCCATCCATCCGTTTGTCCGTCCGAATTTCTTGTCCGCGCAATATCTCGGTTAATATTTGATGGACAGGATTGAAACTTGCATGAAATGTGGCCAGTGTCTCGTAGTTGTGCAGCGTAGAATTTTTTCCCGAGTTTCGGTTATATTTTCAAGAGTTATGGCCCTTGGTTCTTGAAATCTTTGTGAATTGGGAGTTGTCCGAGCTGGATCTCGGTTAATATTGTATGGACAAGCATGAAATTTGCATGATATGATGTGCAAAGTAAAGTGCTTGGTCCGTCTGTCTGTCTGTCTGGGTTTCTTGTCCGTGCAATATCAACCAATACAGAACAGAACAATGGCGGGGCAGTGTCGGACTAAAGCGGAATGGGGGGGGGATACAATTAAGCAAACTCTGATTGCTTCTTTACTGCATTCTGTCTATCAGAACAGTGTATACATATGCTACATGACTTGGCTACAAATTGCCAACTGCAGTGGTTTGATGAACTCAATGAGTATGTATTGCAGACAAGAACTCTTAACTTTTTGAGAAATATTTGCAGGTTTTGGATTGAAAAAATGTCACACACATGAGTTTTTGTGTGTAAACATCACACATCCTTTGGTATTCTTCACCATGCTAAGGTTGTTCTTGCACTGAATTTGTCACAAAGTTTCTAGTTAGAGAAAGAAATATTTTATTTTCACTTTGGCATCACAGTTCAGATGCCCATATCGATTATACCAGCACCCCAACATTCGTGGTTTACTCGGCTGTTCTGCAGGGTAGGGTCATTTACTGTCACGATATCACACTAATGAAGTTTTGCACAAGTACATGTACTAACTGCAGTCAGATCAGAGCCTTGATATATCAATACAGGTTTGGTGTCCAGTAATTAACAGATGCAACATGTAAGTGTTCAGATTAATCTTCACGAAGCTGATGTTTTGCTGTATATTTTATCACCCAGGATAGAGATGGAAGAGTTTGAACATGTGACCTGTCTGAAGCATATCTCGCTGAAGTCTGAGGGCACTGTGTCCGGTCTGAAGGGATACATTGCCTTGGGAACCAATTACTCGTATGGGGAGGAGCTTCAGTCTCGGGGACGTGTGAGTTATCAACGAGCGAAACAAAGTTACATCTATCTCGAACTGCATAGATTCACAGTTCCCTAAGTCAGATGCCTATCAAAAATGGCTCCCCTCGGCCCATATTTTACAGAGTTATGCCCTTTACAGATATATTAATTTCTATTTCTGTCCTATATGCTTGAATGTAACCAACTATATCTGCAGAACTGTGCAGAATCAAGTTAAATTTTCTTTGAATCCCACTTTATTAGGAAAAAATAATACTATTAGACTGAATGTTTTGAAAATTATCCGTAGTTATCTCTTCAAAACCACTGATTTATTTTTAATTCCAAGAATGCTTGTGTAAGGAAATAAAACGGCCAAAATTGAGAGCCACCGTAACATCAAGCTAACCCATATTTACAAAGCTTCTGAACACTCGGGCATGCTAGGAATGGGCATATGCCATGCAAACAAGATAGCATACCATACCCATCGGACCTGTGTAGGAACGCCCTGGCATGCTGTCGGGAACACGTCTGAGTTCCTGCCATTCATAAAGTTCAAAGAGTACAGTTCCTGGAGTTCATCCACTAGGCATACATGGAATTGAAATCAATCTGCCAATTCAGTATCTTGTTTTTACATGATGACACACAATAAATTTTTTATCAGCAATCTTCTATTCGCTTCTCTGGAATACTGTTCTGTATGCATGTAGTTTGTGCCATCCTGTAGAACTACCCACGTAGGTTCCCTGTCGGTGAATAATTATGTTACAAAGTGGTATGCAATCTAGGTAAACCAAGATGGTAAATCAGGGGAATACCATCTAGGCATGACACTAAGAAAATTTGTGCAAAATGTTCGCCGATATTCTACGAGATCGCATAATTTAGTTCATTGTTGTGAAATTCTCACTTGTCCATGAAATATTAGTTCTGTTTCTGTTTTCTTATTCTCTGACAGATAATAATATTTGACATCATTGAAGTCGTACCGGAGCCCGGACAGCCGCTCACTAAAAACAAAATTAAGGTTTGTTTATTAATTTATGTGGAACATCAGGAATTTATCACTTTGGAATGGAAAGTAAATTCATTTGCAGGCCAAAGAAACTCTTCCACACATGCACCTCATCCATCTATTTCCCAGTGCTCGGGGCCAGTTCTAGTGTGCATGGACCAGAAATCCTAGCGCTCGCCCCATCCAATCTTTGCGCACTTGAAATATTCCTCACCCTCGTACAAAGTTCCATGTGCTACGACAAATTTCCACGGATATACTGACTTCGGAGAAGAACTGGTGCGAGTCCATGGAACTTTGTCCGTGACAGTGTGATACATCACGAGCACAAGAATTGCATGAGGCGAGCATCAGGATTGTTGGTCCATGCACATGGAATTGGACCTGAGCACTGGGAAATAGATGGATGGACAAGGAACTGAGGTGTGTGTATGTAGGAGTTCCCATGGCCTGATTTAATGTTACGGTAATTCCCCTAATAATTCAATCACAGGAAGTTCACTTTTCAACTCTGTTATTCAAACACAGAGAGAAAGTAACATTCCCATTCTTCATTCAAATTGAAGAAAGCCATATAACATGTATAACGACTAAATGCGACACCTTGTAGATGGTGCCATCAAGAATATTTTCACATATAAGCCATTTTTGTTGAACTTCTGGTGTCGAATTATTAGGGGAATTACCGTAATCAAAGCTTTCATCGGTATCAATACTCCATGTATATGATTGGCATTGTTCCTGTAGAAACCAACTAGAATTCGAAACAAATCTCACATAAACATAAATGGCCGGATATGTTGATAATGATATCGAATTTTATATAATGTGATTGAATATACTGATGTTAAATTTTCAATTTATTGTATAGGTTGTTTATGACAAGGAACAAAAAGGTCCGGTGACGGCTTTGTCCCAGGTCAACGGCTTTCTCATCTCAGCCATTGGTCAAAAGGTGAGTGCTTATCTATGGGATGAAGCCTTGGTGTAATACATGTGCCACATCCTGTGTGTTGGTTTAGTAATAGAATTCAGTTACGTTTTAAGTTGGTTGATATTGCATTTCGCTCATGCTAATTGAACGTTCGCCAAATGCAGTCTGTGTCAGATGTCCAACCCATAAATATGAATTTTAGTTTTCACCATCAGTTCGACATTAGTGTTTCGAGAAGCAGATTATGAAACATGAAAATCATTGGCCTAATGAAAAATCTATTTAAACTTAACACTTACAAAGAATAATTGGTTTAAACAATATTTTATTGAATCAGTGGGAGCACAATGAGCCAGAGCTTGTTAGTGTGTCTCCCAGTCGTATATACAACAATTAGTTATTCAACACATAGAAGAATAATTATGTACATATTCATTTATGGCAGGATACTTTATATGATGAGTGATGATGTAAATATTTTAGTAGTAAAGAATAAACAAACAAACAAAAAATATATATTTCGGTTTAAACAAGTTATTTCCATTAATGCTGTACTGTTGAAACGTAATATTGGACGGAGGGAGTGTCATTGGTCAGAAGCTGCATCTGGGGTGAATGACCCTCATATGAAGAAGTGTTTCATTTCTATCTGATCGCGAAAATCACAAGTCAGCATTGGAACCTGTTGGTTTCTATAACAAAAACTCCCAGGTACATCTGGATATAAATATTTTCTGTTAGACTTTTATCACAATCTCCAAAAAGGAGATTGGGACAAGTGACAGAATAGGGATCATCGTAGATATCCAGCAGATTAGCAATCAAACGTTGTCTTTGAGTGGTAAAAATGGGACAGTGGAAGAAAAAGTGCTCGAGAGTTTCGTCAAGGCAGCCGCAGTTACATATTGCGTTGTCGCTAACATGATTCTCAAACAAGTGTCGTTTCAAGTTGCTGCAGCCATTACGAAAGAATAATTTCCCCAGGACACTGCTTAATTATGGTGCAGAGCCACAGACAGACATGTAATAAGTGTTTTTGTTTCCTCTCTTCTTCCATAATATGGTCTTACCTTCTTTCATAGTTGTTAGATATGGTCTTACCTTCTTCCATAGTTGTAATATATGGTCTTACCTTCTTCCATACTTGTCATATATGGTCTTACCTTCTTCCATATTTTTGTTTTACATGTATGTGGTCTTACCTTCTTCCATACTTGTAATTTGGTCACTCTTTTATTCCATAGTTGTTCATGTGGACCCTGAAGGACAGTGATCTGTTAGGCGTGGCCTTCATCGACACCCACATCTACATCCACACGATCTGTTCCCTGAAGAACCTGATATTGGCGGGGGATATACTGAAGAGTATCACCCTGTACCGTTATCAACCAGACATGAAGGTTCTCTCTGTGGTCAGTAGGGTGAGTATACAACAACAACTGCAGGGTCATAGACTTGATGTGGTGATAAATGAAGATAGAAACATGATAAAAGAACACATTTTGAACCTGTACCATTCCGCTTATTCAAGGGCTAAAACATGGATGAGAAAAAAGGACTGTTCCGGAAGAAAAGTACATGGGATGGTGGGAAGACTTTTCAGTTCTACGGTATATGTGTGATGAGTGATTAATAGTCATTTAACATTAGAGTGATAGGACGAATGGTATATTGGAGGTTGGGTTCAGAAAAAGGTGTCTTCTCCCCGCCCCATGTACATGTTTTTCTGGAACAGTCTTCATCGGAAACACTGATTTCTTTTGTTTTGTTTTTTGAAATTCCAAACATTCAGATTTGGCCTTTTTTTTAGGGGTGGGAGTGACATGTTTTAGGTCGTTTGCCATATTTTCAGTGTTTTTCAACTTGAGCAATTCTCATGCCTGAGAAAAATAGAATTTGGAAAAAAACATATTTCGTATCAAAACTGTGTGGGAGATTTCCCAATCAAGGGAAATTGTGTAATTGTAATGTAATTGTGTATTACTCTTTCAGGATGTCCGGCCAAAGGAGTCATATACTGCCGAGTTCCTGGTGGACAACACACAGCTAGCCTTTCTAGGTAAGATTATACACGACTTGAGAGGAAGTTAAACTGTTGTAGTAAAGTTCAGTCTACATGTATTTGGCAATGTGCGTCAAAGAATAACTGTCATTGAGACTCAAACATGTCAAAAGATGTAATCAACCTCAAATCTAGGCTGGAACGAATTGCTCTTTAAAAATGAATGGCATGACATGCCATTTATTTTAGGCAGTGTATTTTTGGCATGACCTGCCATTTATTTTAGGCAGTGTATTTTTGGCATGACATGCCATTTATTTTAGGCAGTGTATTTTTGGCATGACATGCCATTTATTTTAGGCAGTGTATTTTTGGCATGACATGCCATTTATTTTAGGCAGTGTATTTTTGGCATGACCTGCCATTTATTTTAGGCAGTGTATTTTTGGCATGACATGCCATTTATTTTAGGCAGTGTATTTTTGGCATGACATGCCATTTATTTTAGGCAGTGTATTTTTGGCATGGCATGCCATTTATTTTAGGCAGTGTATTTTTGGCATGACATGCCATTTATTTTAGGCAGTGTATTTTTGGCATGACCTGCCATTTATTTTAGGCAGTGTATTTTTGGCATGACATGCCATTTATTTTAGGCAGTGTATTTTTGGCATGACATGCCATTTATTTTAGGCAGTGTATTTTTGGCATGACCTGCCATTTATTTTAGGCAGTGTATTTTTGGCATGACATGCCATTTATTTTAGGCAGTGTATTTTTGGCATGACCTGCCATTTATTTTAGGCAGTGTATTTTTGGCATGACATGCCATTTATTTTTCGATGTTCGTGTCAGTTAGTATACACGTGTGATGCATTCTGCCCATGTATGCTCTGCCACTCTACTGAACCTCAAAACTGAGCCACAATATTAGTCCATGGCCGCTGCAGCTGTTCAGCCTTCAAATTCGTGAGCGTTGCTAGGTCAATCAATATTCTTGCATGTATTGTATATGGCAACCCCAATGTCATCAGATATAATACCTATGATGCTTTAGCAAACTTCGCTACTGAAAAATGTACATTGGGTGAGTCTTCAAAAATCCATCGTTTACATCATTAACTTTACAATATGACCATTAATAGCTGGGATGTGAACGAAAGGAGTCAACAGTTCACAGCTTGTTCCTCTGTCAAGTCTGGACGAATACTTGCTGGAATGCACATTAAGTCTGTGCATACTATACTTTTCCAATGTACCACCTTTACTCATTCTCCCAGCCCTGTGGGGGCTTCCGGGGATTGACCTGGGATGTCGATGTGCACATTGCAGGTCATGGTAAGAATAAGCCTCAGCTCGTCAGAGAGCTTGTCGTAAGAGGCTTAAGTGGGGTTCCCGGGTGTGAAAAGGAATAGGACTCCACCCGTGTGGTTCCCGGGTGTGAAAAGGAATAGAACACAACGTTGTGATATGACTGAAATATAGTTGAAGCAACGTTAAATCATATTCACTCACTCAATCATTCTCCCATTGTCAGAGTTTGTAACCTCCTAAAAGTCGGTGTAACACCCTCTGACTGCACTGTGCAGAAAAACATGGCGTGCATGGGCATGCATTCGGTCTGTATCGATTTTGATCGACACAGGGAACCTGTATCTGTGTACAGGAGAGGTGAGGAATGCAGCCAGTATATCCTGTAAAAGAATCAACAAGTTTTATGCTAAATTATTATACAATAACACACAGTACGTCTTGTTTATCTGTGACATGCTCAGCCCACTCCGCTCCATTTACAAGCGGACGATTCTGATTGGAGGATTGACAGTAGGAGGTATACAATCTGATGCCTTGAGAATGCCTTCACTCTGATGCTGTGATTATCATTGTTTTTTATATCTCCAGTGTCTGACAGAAGTAAGAATGTGGTCATCTTCAGCTATCATGCAGAAGGTGAGAATATACGGTTCCCTCTTATAATTCTCTCCCCCTCTTTCAAAATTCAATCACCTCCAGTTTTGGGGACAATCTATTCGGCTGTTTTAATAATTGATCACTCTCTAAAATCACTGAAATAACGAAGAAATAATGGATTATCTGCATGATTTTGTATCATTTTGTCAACTTCCTGTTCTAATAAATTTGATCACCCCCTGACTCTATTAGGCAAAATTTGAGTTCCCATAGCACTGTTTAGAGGAAAGGAATTGTAATCTACAATTCACAAAGCACAGAGTCAATAAAATTTGCTCCCCCCCCTCCTCCCCTTTACACCCGATGTATTTTTTCTGGAACAACCATTGTCTAATTTGACCTGCAACTGACTGCTCACCCCCCCCCCACCTTCCCCTTCCCACCCCACCCCATAACCCTTCCCACCCCACCCCAGGTATTTTTTTCCTGGAACAACCATTGTCTGATTTGACATGTAACGGACTGCTCAACGATTCTTTCCAGCCAAGGAGAGTCATGGAGGACAGAGGTTGATCCGTAAAGCGGATTTCAACGTGGGCTCCCTCATCAATACGATGTTCCGCATTCGATGTCGTCTCTCTGATGGTTCGACAGAGAAGAAAGCTCAGAGTCTGTTGGAGAAGCGCCACATCACATACTACGGTAGGACTCGCAAGATCGATCTAAGGGGTCGTTCAAATATTAGATGTTTGGATGAGAAGTTGGTGTTTTCATTGTGAGATAAGACTCTCATGTACATATAAAAGGACCTTGCGCAGTTTAGTGAGATTTTGGCCCCCTTGAGGCGCAGTTTGGAGAGTCAAATTGAAATATGGCATATGAGATAAATTTTCACTTAGCTTAACGTATATTATCTTGTCGTATGGGCCAAGTATTTTCCAGGCCTGGGTCTTATGGTTTTCAAATAACAGCGTCTTGAAGTAGCGTATTTGTGCAAAATCATCTGTTTTCTCTCTGTAAACGTATGAAACCACGGCAGAACCAAAATTGTCGTTGGACAACAAAACTATTGACATGACGAATATCTTGGAGTAAAGTTTATCTTGGTTGTTTTGACATGTTTGAAGTCAAAATTTCCAAATTTGCACAAATAAACTATTTCAAGATGCTGTTATTCTAATCCCCTAAGACCCAGGGCCTGGAAATACTCATACCATACGACAAGATAATATACATGTACTTCAAACATTTTGGCACTCAACTCCAACTCTGACCTTAAAACATATTATGCGATCTCCCTTGTTTGTGAAATCGGGGAGAGCTGTTAATCACTCTCCTGGATTCTCTCTCCTCATCGCATTGACACTTTTGAGGAGAGTGATAAAAAATGCTCTCCAGGAGGAAAATTTGAGAGAGTGATAAACAGCGAGAGTGATCACTACTTAAAACTGAGAGACTATCAATATGACCAAACTTACCTAATTTACATAATGCAGGAACCTGAGTCCTTACAATCGACATGGTCGTAGAGTTTTGGGCTGATTTTCTAAATGGGTCCGTTTCATTCTCGCACGCATCCAGGCACACACCCACGATGCCTCTGGCTGATTTACTGCACTGAGTCTTTATTTTGGTAGGTCATGCCTCGCGAACCTCGTGATCATCAATATGACCAATCAGAAGGCCACTTACTATGCTATCAAATTTACGATGCAATTATGGGATAACACGCAGGCACACAGAGCGCTTGCATGTTTATGCCTAATAAAAGAGAATAGGCAATGAAAAGACGTGCTCGCGACGATGAGTCCATTTCGAAGTTCAAAGTTTCCACGCCCGAATTCATGCATGTGTATGAAAATAATGATCATTATAAATTTTCATAAATTGCTGTAATACAGTAATCCCTCTAATAATTCAATCACAGGAAGTGAAATTTTGCATTAGAAATT
>JAVTVY010042958.1:0-17700 GCA_036873755.1 Hanleya hanleyi | reverse complement strand
TTGATGGAGGGAGAGAAGTGAGGGAGTAGGGGATTGATGGAGGGAGAGAAGTGAGGGAGGCAGAGAGTAGGATTGATGGAGGAAGAGAAGTGAGGGAGTGAGAGAGTAGGATTGATGGAGGGAGAGTAGTGAGAAAGAGAAGTGAGGGAGTGAGAGAGTAGGATTGATGGAGGGAGAGAAGTGAGGGAGTGAGAGAGTAGGACTGATGGAGGGAGAGAAGTAAGGGAGTGAGAGAGTAGGATTGATGGAGGGAGAGAAGTGAGGGAGTGAGAGAGTAGGATTGATGGAGGGAGAGAAGTGAGGGAGTGAGAGAGTAGGACTGATGGAGGGAGAGAAGTGAGGGAGTGAGAGAGACGGATTGATGGAGGGAGAGAAGTGAGGGAGTGAGAGAGTAGGACTGATGGAGGGAGAGAAGTAAGGGAGTGAGGGAGTAGGGGATTGATGGAGGGAGAGAAGTGAGGGAGTGAGAGAGTAGGATTGATGGAGGAAGAGAAGTGAGAGAGTGGGATTGATGGAGGGAGAGAAGTGAGGGAGTGAGAGAGTAGGATTGATGGAGGCAGAGAAGTGAGGGAGTGAGAGAGTAGGATTGATGGAGGGAGAGAAGTGAGGGAGTGAGAGAGTAGGATTGATGGGGGGAGAGCAGTGAGGGAGTGAGAGAGTAGGATTGATGGAGGCAGAGAAGTGAGGGAGTGAGAGAGTAGGATTGATGGAGAGTGAGGAAGTGAGAGAGTAGGATTGATGGAGGGAGAGAAGTGAGGGAGTGAGAGAGTAGGATTGATGGAGGGAGAGAAGTGAGGAAGTGAGAGAGTAGGATTGATGGAGGGAGAGAAGCAAGGGAGTAGGATTGATGGAGGGAGAGAAGAGAGGGAGCGAGAGAGTAAGACTGATGGAGGGAGAGAAGTGAGGGAGTGAGAGAGTAGGATTGATGGAGGGAGAGAAGTAAGGGAGTGAGAGAGAAGGATTGATGAAGGGAGAGAAGTGAGGGTCAGTGAGAGAGAAGGATTGATGGAGGAGAGAAGTGAGGGAGTGAGAGAGTAGGATTGATGGAGGGAGAGAAGTGAGGGAGAGAAGTGAGGGAGTGAGAGAGTGAGGATTTAATGTCATATATCATAACGTTCATATGCTATTCCTTTTCACACTCGAGATTTGTCTTTTCCCCTTTTAAACCAAGAACCCCATGGGTGAGGTCCTGTTCCTTTTCACAACAGGGAACCCCATGGGTGGGGAGGGGGAGAAATTCAGGCAATAATAGTTAATCAGTACAATCAGCTAATTAAATCATTATCAAAGGTGGTAAATGGCAATGAAGAACTTCTCGACCCAGTACAATAACTGATAATGTTCCATACCTCATTAACCATCACACAAAAAAGTTAGTAATTCTTGCAGCAGATTACCTATGAATATCCATTCAATACTGGTCTTTGAGGAGGTTAATTATAGAATATTTAATGATGAAAAACTGACTGCTAAATGATGACTGGGTCTGACAAAATCATACTGTTCATATCTGGGAGATGTCTCTGTAAGATATCCTTGTACACATGAGTCAAAGCAGGTCAGATCATGATGACCTCGATTCTTTATGGATAAAACTACAGAATACAATACACTCAACAAGTATACCACTACACAGTCCCCAAACCATCTCTATCCACATTGTCTGCATGTCATATACAAGAGCTACAAATCCAAAGGTTACATCATAATAGCTTTCAAATGTCCTCATTTTTGTACCATATGCAGACAATCCCAGTTCAATATTGTTGCTACCATTTTCCCTAATACAATCATTCTTAATAAATTTCATATTTTTTTATCCCATGAAACAAAGATTAAACATTTATAAACAATGTTACTATTTATAACCAAATCAAACCTGCTTTGATTAATGCCTAATCTCCATTAGGAAGAACAATACAAACTGTTAAAAACGGAAGTTAAAACCAAAAGTTGTCTCCCCTAGAGGGGAGTTGTCTGCCCCTAGGGGAGCTCTCTCTCATTCATCCCAGTGGAGTTACTATATAAGCTCTGCCCACGCCATTCCTATCCTCTTTCTCATTGTAATAAACCGAGACCTGAAGTGTGCAAGGCCGTGGAGTGAGGGGAAGGAAGGGAGGGACAATCAAATCAAAGCAGGTTTGATTTGGTTATAAATAGTAACATTGTTTATAAATGTTTAATATTTATTGCCCAAATCGTAAACCTGCTTTGATTAAATGCCTCACTACCAACATATGGAGGTGGGAACCTCGGCCTTGTTGTAGCTCCAATAGCAGGCTGAGTAACCGCTGGGATGACACAGACATGGGCATAGATATGACACATTAATACTCAACAAGAGAAAACCCTGGTCGTAAGCAATGGGTAATTCATGGAGTTGATCATGACACATTAATACTCAACAAGAGGGACCCTGGTCAAAGACGTAAATGGGTAATCATGGAGTTGATACAGTAGTACTTATCTTGAGTGTCTCCATCCATGTAGCTGTGATCGTGGTGTGGTACACAATATTACCAATCTGAATGGAAACCCCGGGCCCTTGAGGCGACAAGAAGGTATTCTTGGTAGGCACTGTAAGACCTGGGGAGAGGCTTCAGCCCGCTGCCCGTTGCATACAGGGTGATTCTTGGTAAGCACCATTACGAGCGGGGAGAGGCAATCTGCCCGCTGCCCGAAGCATAGAGGGTGCCAAGCCACACCACACTCAGTCCACAAGCCGCCTTACGTCAATTCTCCATACTTTAGTCCTCGAAGCTTGAACAGGACTTGTAGGATGCGTTGGAGTTGACAGCGTTTGCTCCCTGAGTCAACTCTATGACCCGTCAACTCTCTGTACTTTAGTCCCTGTTGCTGACACTGGTAACCTGAAACAGAAGCATTAGTACTCACAAAGTGTCAGTTCTTTGCTTGCGAGTTGAGTGTAGGTGACCCAACTGAGATCATCTAGAAGAAAGTCAGTTTCAACCTGAAATGACACAAGCAAATCTGCAGTTAAGGCAAAGATTTAAAACTCACCATAGTGTCAGGCCTTGATTGATGACTTGAGAGTCGATGACTAGCCAGCTGACTTATTTCTTCCTTCTTAGGTGATCATGTAGTATGTGGACATATGTTATGATTGAGAGATGAGATAAGATGATACAGCAAGCTGGCTGACTTGCTGCGATGATGAAAAATGCCCCCCCCCCCCTCTTTTTTGAAATTACTTGACCACGTGCTGGGCAGCCACTAGCGGCCCAAGCGTGGTCACTCTATCTGATTGCACTGACATATCTCTCAGATAGAAATTGGTGAACGTAGAGTTTGCCGTCCAGGCACAAGACTGGACAATGTCATGGAGGGACAAGTTCTTCCATAAAGGCCATGACGTAGCGATGGCACGAATCTCATGAGAAGAAGCAGTAGACAATAGTGGGGGAGCGTCAATGGCCAATTGATAAGACCACTTAATGGTCTTCTTCAACCACGCGGCAATGGTATTCTTAGTGATGTCACGCATTGCAGACGGGCGAAGCGACAGAAGTAACAGATGACGAGAGCCGCAAGCGGAATCGGTACGAGTGAGAATAGTGGCGAATGGCTCGAACAGGGCATAACAAAAGGTCGTCTTCGAGGCCATGCACGAAGTCTGATAACGCAGGGATGGAGTACGAACGTTGAGCACACGGACCTAAGCGAACAGACTCATTTTTGGCGATGAACTCAGGAATGGGTCGAAAGGAAATGCGAGACCAATCCACCGTCCAGGTTATAGATGATCTCTCAAGAGCATGAAGTACAGACACTCTAGACGCCAAAGCAAAAGCCGCCAGCAAAGCAGTCTTGTAGGAAACAGCTTAAAGAGAGGCGGACTGTAAAGGTTCAAAAGGCGGACGAAACAGAGCACACAGAACCACGCCAATATCCCATTTCGGTAACAGCTGGCGAGTACGGCGAGACTGTAAGCGAAAGCCCGAAAGAGCGCAGAGATATAGTCGTTTAGACTAATGACGATG
Organism: Hanleya hanleyi; assembly: GCA_036873755.1. Lineage (NCBI taxonomy): Eukaryota > Metazoa > Mollusca > Polyplacophora > Lepidopleurida > Hanleyidae > Hanleya > Hanleya hanleyi. The sequence goes on along the minus strand of JAVTVY010042958.1, from coordinate 13,699 downwards.
CCGGAAGAAAATGTAAAAACCCTAGCCAAAGCAGACCGGAACCCTTAAAAGGTGCTGAGTTGAACTTCATATCACGATAAAGGTGAAGGAAGAAGTCAAATACAGGGAAACAAAGAGACAGAGTCGGGAAGGGCAACACATTCTCGGCACCAGGACGAATAAATCCACTGCAGTGACCGAACCCGAAAAACGAACGTAGTGAGTAAGGTCCTGCATAGAAATGAAAAGCCCTAAAGTTGATGACAGAACCATAATGCCAAAGTCTAAATACGAAGCTGCGCATCTGAAAACCCCTCGGCTCTGGGCGGCAGCCATTCATAATGTATTCAATTAGAACCAAGACTTCAGGAACACCAAGCAGTCGAGTGACAAATATACAGATTATGAAAAATTTTGTCATTAGAAATGGTCTCTAAGGTTTCCGTCCAATCAGAGAAACCAGTATTCATTACCTATATCTCTTGATGTATCGATGATGTATACCAAATTTTACATCAAGCATTCAAAAATTATCAGAGATAGAGATCATTAATGATTTTGCATAAATTAAAGATGGCCGCCCATCCTTTCCACCACTCAGAGGAACTCATGTGGTTATTCATTGCAAGTCTCTTGATACATGGATGCTGTATACCAAGTTTCATATAGAACACTGAAATGGTATCAAAGATATACATCATTAAAGATTCTGCATAAATTAAAGATGGCCACCAAGGTTTCCGCCCAATCAGAAACACCAGAACTGTCATTTATCGTAAGTCTATTGATGCATCGATGATATAAACCAAATTTTACATTGAGCCCTTGAATGGTATCAGAGATAGAGATCATTGATGATTTTGCATAAATTAAAGATGGCCGCCCATCCTTCCTGCTACTCAGAGGAACTGATGTGGTTAAACATTGCAGGTGTCTTGATACATCGATGCTGTATACCAAGTTTCGTATAGAACACTTGAACGGTATCAGAGATATATATCATTCAAGATTTTGCATAAATTAAAGATGGCCGCCAAGGTTTCCACCGAATCAGAGAAACTGGTTTGGTCATTCCTTCGAAGTTTCTTGATGCATCGATGATCTATACCAAGTTTCACACTGAAAAGTTAAATGGTACCCGAGATAAACAAGATTAATAGTTTCGCATAAATTAAATATGGCCGCCAAAGTTTCCAACCAATCGGGTCCAGATTCAATAGGGTTCTGGGTCATGAGCATATAGATGTGCAGTGCAAGTTTGGTGTGCCTAGGGGAAGTCGTTCTAAAGATATCTTGGTAACGAGAAAGCTGTGATGGTTTCGCATAAATTAAAGATGGCCGCCAAAGTTTCGAACCAATCAGGTCCAGATTCAATAGGGTTCTGGGTCACGAGCATTTGGATGTGCACTGCAAGTTTGGTGTGCCTAGGGTAAGTCGTTCTAAAGATATCTTGGTAACGAGAAAGGTGTGACGGACAGACGGACAGACGTACATGACGACGACAATACCCTTCGGCCAAGTTTGGCCGAGGGGTAAAAACTGGTCCAACGGTCTATACGGGAACGAAGTACTTGATGGAGAGAGTCGAAAAACTGTCCCCCAAAGTACACCGCAAAAAATATTGTGTTGTTTAAACACAATCCTGTGGTAAAATGGATTTCAACACAAAATGTTTGTGTGTTGAAATCAACATGGTTCTGTGTTAAACATATATCAACACAAAAACTGTGCTGAATTCAAAACCAATTACTGTTGATTCCAACACAATTTTTTTTTATTTTTTTTTTATTTTCAACACAATTCTGGAGTCAAAATGGCTTGAACACAACTCTCTTCGTAGTGTAACGACGAACCTAAGTAAACCTCGATGTGAAAGCCCCGAGAGGAATTGATACAAGGGGAAGGTTGACTCCAAACGGAAGGACTTCCACTTCCACCGACGACCGACGATGGAGAATCGAAGGAAATGCCGAAAACGAGGATGAATAGATATAAAACATGCATCTCGCAAACGAAGAAATGACGTGAAGAACGGCGTTATGGCGTACCGGAACGTCTAACAGATGTACGAGAACGACGCACAAGTGTATGAGAACATGACGGCGTAATGGAACGTCGACAAGGTGTAACAGAAAGACGTAACGTGAAAACTGGGAGAAACGTTGTGTGTGAAAAACGACCTAGTGATTTCCCCATTTGCATCAACATAATGTACATACATGCTCACAATGGAGCAGGATACAACCTTATAAAAGTACGAGAAAAAACGACGTAACGGCGAGAAACGACGTACAGGTGTACGAAGACAACGAGACGACGTAATGGAACGTTGTTGAGGTGCGAAACGAGAAAGGCGTTGCAAACAGTAACCCCGAACTCGATTGTAATCATTTTCCTACTTTTTTGTTGTTGTTGAAATTAGAAACGCAGAAAAGATGAACACATTAAATGTACCTAGCGTTAATCACAAACGTAACTCCGCCTGGATGTAACACCACCGACATCCAGAACAAAGAGATTTCAACGTAAAGTAGAAAGATCCTCAAAGAATTTAAAAATTCCCGAAGAGAGGAAAAACATTTAAAGTCTCTCGCCGGCAGATAAAGTAAGGTCATAAAAAAAAAAAAAAATCAGAATTTGAAATGACCTAACACGAACAAGCTGTCGAGAAGAAGAAACGGTAAAGAACATTGCTAAAGAGCAGTCGGCTGTTCTTGTAGACTGTAACGGTAATCATACTCGGTAGAAAAACCATAGAAGACTTTCCGAATTTGCGAGTCATCCTTGCGCAGAGCTCAAAATACAAGAAGACCGCTCGATGAAATAGTCTAATGCTGTCCCAGGCAGAAGACAGAGAAAACTACAGGCTTGATCCTTGCCCGGCCAACAGACCAGGAGAAGATCAATAAACACTCCACGTGTCGTCGAACGAGAGTATTTCTAAAGATTTCCCGGAGAAATACACTCACACTCACGCTAATAATTCTAAACTTTCTCAGAGAGAAGAAATAAAATTAATGCTCAACTCAATCTGAATTATAAGCGTAATTCAGTATACAGATGGGACCAACTTGGTGTGAAACATAAACAAATCAAAATGTATAATAACAGAAATTTGTGTTTCAAAGAATAGCACACTTTCACAATAAACAAGGGTGAGTGAGTGAAAAGGGATTACTCACTCACGATAAACAAACATGTGATCTCTTTTGTTGTTCAACACATCCTTAATTACATAAAGAGAGTAGTAAAGAAGCTCATTAAAATGTAACAAAGCATAGTAGTGAATAGGCTTGAGTTGTGGTTACGAACACAAACGCAACAACAACGTAAGCATGAAAGGCAGATAAAAACCTCTGTAAGTTCTCTCTTGATCACAGGATATCAAATAAACATAATGATACTTGATATAACAAGAGCTAACATTTTGGTAGGACCAAAGAACTGAATGCATGAAAGTGAAACTACCAAAAACTACGAGTCCGAACAGAAGATACAACAACAACATGGAAATTGACGGACTGCTTATAAAGAATCGGATCTCCCCGGCGGGGAAAACGAACCTCCCGCGTCAGGCGAGGATACTATTCACAATACTAGTAAAGATTTATACAAAAAATTCAATGCATAAATTCGTGAATCAACGAAACAAAAACCTGTTCGTTTATCGTACAGATCACAATAGGCTCACATACTGACCGAAAACAAAACGGGGTAGCGAGAGCCAGCAAAAGCCCACATCAAACACAGCGGGCCGAAACTCATTGTTTGTGTGGAGACGCGATATTGAATACACACTGTCTACCATCATGCAGGACTGTGTTATTAGTTGAGCATGAGATTTCATATTGACTTTTAGAAAACATCGTCGGACGATCATTTCAAGATATAGAAAAATCATGGCTAAAATTTTGAAATCTCCGACAAGAGCAAATTATTTTAGCGACGTACGTCCGAAGACACTAAACACGTGGCTGACGGTAAAACAAACCGTGTGAGGTCTAAGCGAGTCCAAAATTTGCCCCGACAAAATTTAGAAACAACCGAGATAGATGTCAGACAAAACTATCTCAGAAATATTATTTATTTAATCGCAATAGAACCATTGACAAAAATGACATAGGCGAGATAACATGCGGCGAGGTAGCATTCTTTTGTCCGAAGGATACAATGGACCGCTCAGGAAAACCGACCTGGATCTGGAGGCCTTTGTTGGCCTGAACAATGGAACCGGTTTTACAGGGACTCGAGATAAAGGAATAGCGGTGGAGGTCAGACTGTCTAGAAATTGAATATTATCTACCTGTAGGAACAGGTCCCACTGGGAGGAAATATTTACAGACGTCGAAGAAACCGGACTTTGAATTTAAGTGACAAATTCTAAACCGACACCGCCGAGATCCTCGATGGATTTCAAGTCATACACAAGAGCAATTTCCAAAAGCCGACTATCGCTCCGATAGAGCGGGATCGTCAGAGGCACGCAATAAATGAGCACGTCGGACCTGGGCATAATTCCTCCAGGCAGACGAATCCCATGACACACGCACACGTGGCTTTGCGATAGCACAAATCTTTATAAGTAAAACAAACCGTGTGGGAGTCCAAACGGGACAAAACTTGCCCACACGTACAACAAGAATTAGAATTCTGAACAGAAACCTCAGACATAACACAGGAAGGAAGCAATCAGAGATTGCTCAATTGTATGCCCCCCCTTCCACTTTAATCCGACACTGCCCCGCCATTGTTCTGTTCTTTATCGGTTGGTGGAGGCCTAATTTGGATAATTATAAATCTGTTTCAGTCACTTTTTTGCCATGCCTCACATAATACATATTCCAAGTATCAAGCAACAAGTGATAATACGATGCTTCGATGCAAGCTGGTCGCCAGGGCTTTCGCCAAATCCGAAAATGTGACCTGGTCATGAGACCTACATTCCTTGGGAGTATATTGTGGTGAAATTATGAAGCGATCAGTGAACTTTGAATTTTGCACCCAATTCACTGTTTTTGGGGCAATTTCATACTTCAGGACCTATGTTGTTTGCTTTGGAATGTAGAATAACATATAATATAGCCATTTTCCTGGTTCAAATCGGTTATGGACCGAGATCCAGCTTGGTCAAATAAATATATCCCATTCACTTAGGTTTAAACAAAGGGCCATAACTCTTGAAAATATAACCGAAAACAGAGAACTTCACGCTGCACATCTATGGGTCACTGACCACATATCATGCAAATTTCGTACTTGTTCATACAATATTAACCGAGATCGAGCCCTACAAATCCCAATTCACAAAGATTTGAAGAAAAAAGGGCCATAACTCTTGAAAATATAAGCGAAATGTGGAGAAACTTCACGCTGCACAACTACAGGGCACTGACCACATATCCTGCAAATTTCATAATTGTCCATACAATATTAACCGAGATCCAGCCCGGACAAGTTCCAATTCACAAAGATTTGAAGAAAAAGGGCCATAACTCTTGAAAATATATGCGAAACTCGGAGAAACTTCACGCTGCACAACTACAGGGCACTGACCACACATCCTGCAAGTTTCATAATTGTCCATACAATATTAACCGAGATCCAGCCCGGACAAGTCCCAATTCACGGAGAAATCAGGAACAAAGGGCCATAACTCTTGAAAATATAAGCGAAACGTGGAGAAACTTTACGCTGCACAACTGTGGGTCAATGACCACATATCATGCAAATTTCATACTTGTCCATACAATATTAACCAAGATCCAGCCCGGACAAGTCCCATTCACAGAGATTTCAGAAAAAGGGCCATAACTCTTGAAAATCATACCAGAACTCGGAAAAAACTCTACGCTGCACAACTATGAGCCACTGGCCACATTCCATGCAAGTTTCAATCCTGTCCATCAAATAATAACCGAGATATTGCCCGGACAAGAAATTCGGACGGACAGACGGTCAAAGCGATCGCTATATGCCCCCCCTCTAGTTAGAGGGGGGGCATAACTAATGTAAGGAGAATTTCCGAAAAGAAAAAACACAAGTCAATCTTGATAAAGGATATAACCGGCGGTTACAACAACAACACAGCTGTATTGAATTAACACTTCCTTGATGTGCACTGGTCGAGTACAAACAGGAGAAAGAGGATAGGAATGGCGTGGGCAGAGCTTATCTATTAACTCCACTGGGATGAATGAGAGAGAGCTCCCCTAGGGCCAGACAACTCCCCTCTAGGGGAGACAACTTTTGGTTTTAACTTCCGTTTTTAACAGTTTGTATTGTTCTTCCTAATGGAGATTAGGCATTAATCAAAGCAGGTTTACGATTTGGGCAATAAATTACATAATTGGGTTTCGTCAAACATTTAAGCTCTGAAACATAAATTTGGGCAGTGAAATAGTTTCGACTGAATTTTGCACAAATCACCGATGGAAACAGACAGAATTCAGGGATAAAGTTTTGTCACAAAAAGATCTTATGAAGTTGTTTATATGAGAATCCATTTTCCTAAAAATCCCAATAATTTTCAAAAATAACATTCCCAGGTTTGTTTTTTCTGTCAAAAAATTTCTGATTACACGATTGATATGCTAGTTTCCAATGGTGAATGTGACTGGTCTATTAGTTTCCAAAATTTATTGGTGACAGGTCAATCACAGCCTCCATTAGAAACACTGCTTGGCAGCAGCAGCCAAAAATGTGATGGATGGCATGGAGGTAAAATCAAAAGGGCCTGGTGCACTTCGCCAAGCATTAGGCCTTCGGATGCAGTTTAAGTGCCAAAATGAAATATCACATATGAAAGAATGTTTTCAGTAATCATAAACAAGAGCTTCATGGGCTTTAATATATGCCCATGCACATCTACTTGTATATCCGAAACTTAAGAGACACAAATTTTTAATCTGGGTTTGTCCCTTCATAAATAAAATAAACATGGGACTCTGCCTGGGGATCGAGCCCTTTTTGGGGGTTGCAATTCATGGAGAGGGGATAGAACTACACTAACATCTCAGAGCAACTGCTGGGGAAAAAAAACAAATAACAAATACTTTTAAAGAATATATATATTGATTTAGAGAAAAACAATTCCACAGAAATAAACACAGCAAGGAAGCAATCAGCAATGGCCCTTTTGTTCTTGAAATCTTTGTGAATTGGGACTTGTCCCGGCTGGATCTCGGTTAATATTGTATGGACAAGTATGGAATTTGCATGATATGTGGTCAGTGCCCCATAGTTGTGCAGCGTGAAGTTTCTCTACTTTCGGTTATATTTTCAAGAGTTATGGCCCTTCGTTCATCAAACCTAAGTGAATGGGATATATTTATTTGTCCAGGCTGGATCTCAGTCCATCACCGATTTGGACCGGGAAAATGGCTATAAAATTGTTATTCTACATTCCAAAGCAGACCACATAGGTCCTGAAGTATGAAATTGCCCCAAAAAGAGTGAATTGGATGCAAAATTCGAAGTTCACGATCGCTTCATAATTTCACCACAATATACTCCCAAGGAATGTAGGTCTCATAACCAGGTGACATTTTTGGATTTGGCGAAAGCCCCGGGCGACCATCTTGCATCAGAACATTGTATTATTACTTGTTGGTCGATACTTTGAATATGTATTATGCGAGGCATGCCGAAAAAAGTGACTGAAACAAAATTTGTATAATTAGCCAAATTAGGCCTCCACAGACCAATACAGAAAAGAACAATGGCGGAGCAGTGTCAGATTAAAGCGGAAGGGGAGGGGGGCATACAATTGAGCAATCTCTGATTGCTTCCTTGCTGTGTTTGTTTCTGTGGAATTATTTTTCTCTAAATCAATATATATATTTTTTAAAAGTATTTGTTATTTGTTTTTTTTCCCCGAGCAGTTGCTCTCACTGCAATGTTAGTGTAGTTCTATCCCCTCTCCACCAGGGGTGGGGACATGTTCCTGAGAGTAGTGGATTGGTTCAATAAGTGGAGCATATCCCAGAATATATGATGGTATAGGATCAGACAAGGCTCGCTTTAGGAGATAGAGGGTGGGGTTTGCCGCCCCCAGGATGTGGACATGTTCCAGAGTAGTGGATGGGTTCAACAAGTTTCGCATGATGGAAGCCTACAGAATATATACGGTATGGGGCTTGGTGAGGCTTAGTTTAGGAGATAGAGGGTGGAACTTGGGGCCCCAGTGGTGGGGACATGTTCCTGAGGGTAGTGATGAGTTCAATATTAAAGTGTTGCATGATGCAAGCTCTTGAAATATATGGAAAAAGTCCAAAACTTCAACATTTACTTGGTCCTGCAGATAGACAGACAGAGAGGCAGACAGACAGAAGGACATCTTTGTGACACCTACATGTATATCGAGCTTTCCACAGCTGAATCTATGGGCTCGATAAAAATCTGACAGTGCACATCTGCAAGCTACTAAGCATCTTCCATAGGTTCCGAAGTCATCCATCAAATAGTAACTGAGATATGGTCCGGAAAAGAAATTATTGTCATTTTGATTTAATTTTTCTGGATGGGGACATACACAGCCATCATTTCGACTCAATATCGAGCTTTCTGCAGCTAAAGCTAGACTCGATAAAAACTGAATTTGAATCATATGAATTTGGAAAGCCTGACAATAATCCTTCAGGAGATATTGTGTTAATAAGCAAGATGGACAGAGAGATAGATGGACCATGCAGACAATACCCTTTGGCTAAATTGGCTGAAGGATAAGATTGAATAGATCAAGCTCATCTTCACCATCTCAATCCACATCTCTGAACTACACTTATAGCATTAACATGACAATTATCAGTGATTTACTGATTCCTGGCCACAGTGACATTGACCTTTGACCTTTTGACCTCACAATGAATAGGTTCTTCCTTGCCCCATGGGTAAAGTATACACCAATTGTAATTTTGTACCAATCCAACGACCTGGTACTGAAGTTTTCATGCAGGCATCAACAGATAATGGATGAATAAAACTTGCTATCATATTATACGACCTCATCTCTCTATTGGTGTATAAGAACACTATCTTCTTGTACATGTATGTTTAAGTAACCATGGGACACTGGGTCTTCATGTTCTTGATTAGCAGCATCTTAAAGCAGAGTATTTGTGTAAAATTGAAAATTTTGAGGGCAAAGCAATGCTCTTTCCTCTCTGTGAATGAACATATTAAGTCAATCAATAACCAAAATATTTGTTGTGATAACAGGTAGTTGTCCAAAGACAGGCTTGGTTCTCGACTGGCTTCAGATGTTTATAGAGAGGGAAAGGCACTATTTTGAAATTGAAGACTTTACATTAATATGCCAATTTAAGATGCTTTCATTCAAGATCAAATATAAATGTTATCAGCATACAAGCAGATAATATTTTCATATATAATATTTGATTGGCACTTTAACCACAGCTCATTGGAGGCCAAACCCTAGCCAAAGAGTTCCAGGCCCTTTGTCTCTCGCAATGCCCTGTCGATGTGAGAGAGTGAAGTGACAGAACATTATTAATTTATTTTCAACGATTCACGAGTTTTTGAGAACTACCTGTACAATTTGTCAGAAAAATTGCCAAGGTATTCATGCTAAGTACCGTACCATAAAGAAGTTGTGAATGATGTCTCAAAGTACATAAAATATGGTATGATTCTCTCGAAGCTTCTTCATGAGAAGCCAGCTCCACATATTCTGAAGATTCTTGTGAGAGTGTCGATAGAGATTCAGGTTTTATGAAATTCTATCCCTAGACAGCTATGAATCCCAGTACTGGAATACCAGTCTCTGTAGTACGTGAGGACTGATACATGGAAATAAAGTAAAGTAACTATCAAGATACAATGATCATTTCATCTAGTAGAAGAATACTGTTATCATACGTTCATTTTAACTGTGCTTATCTCATTCCACTGGGTATCGTATGATTAACTAATTAAAGTGTATCTGTGTGAGGGAAGGGGTACGGGACTAATTAGATATGTAAATATATATGCAAACTAAAAAAATGAACTATGATAAACAATGATAGGCATCTACTGCACGATTATTATACCAGCTCGTCAACTTCTTACTCCACTAGGTCCATGACAGGAGGAAGTGAGCATCAGAGAATTCAATAACTTGAGGAGAGACTGAACTTGATCAACGAATTACAAGAGCTTTGATCTGCACTCCAATGAACCTAATTGCTATTGGAGGGTGGGAGGAGGTCAGGGTGAAGTCTGAACATGTGTCAAACCTACTGTAACAATGTGAATATCTAATAAGATAATATACAAGGGGATATGGAGAGAATGCGGACATTTGATTGGATTTTATGTATAATCCTACTAATTTGGAATGGATGCACGCACATAAGACAAGATGGGTGCAGACCACCATGCTCCTCTGCATTGACAGCTGGGGGGGCATACAAAAATGGTACTATTTGATAGAAGGCAATGAGGTAATGCCTACAGTTGTGTCATGTATGGATTTGTTTAATTCCTGGATCTCACACAGCATGTATCAGTATGGATCACATGTAGTACATTTAATTATAGCACATCACCAGAATACAACTGTTAGTGAATAGATAGACCTACTACAGGGGTCTTCACTCAGCCATGACTACTTTGATGGTTATCTATAATCCCAGTCCCCATATCCTTACTGGCATTGCTCAATATCACATGTGTACATAGCTGGAATGTAAAGTGCTGATTTAAGCTGGCCTATCACCCCATCATCATCATGATCAACCTCACCTGCATATTAATCTCTCCAGGAATTTTATCACATCCTTCAACTATAAATTATTAACCTTGGGAGGTCAGAATCATACAAATAGAGTTTAATTATATTGAATATCAAGGTTATATAATACAACATATGTTCTCGTTAATGAATAAACACCAATTATAAACCCATCAATTAACAGGAAATTTGTCACCCAATCAATTCATCTGACACGTTAAATATAACGGACTGCCTGTCTCTTGAGAACATCAATCCAATGGTTACACAACAGTGATATCACTATCAACTGGAGTGTGTGTGTGGGGTCACTGTTGTATTATCTAGTGCAAAATGATCAATCAAACTGATTGTACATCGTTGATCAGTCTGCTCAAATGAATAGATATGTAGCTGCACTCAATTGAGTTAAATATAATGTCCTCTCTGGAATTAAAACTATGAAATATAATATATTGTATTTCTTCTAATTATTCAGATGGCAAATTTGAAATGAATCCGATGAGAGGTTCTCAAGTTATTGCACGCAAATTCTAAATATGATTTTATCACCAGGTGGAGCCAATGGATTGGCGAAAGTGGTCAAAATGCAATCCCAGGTGACACCTCATTGCAATGTATATGCATACCTAATTTGAGAAAATGAATTTCAGACGGATGGATGCACTGACACACAGATGGAATACAGTATATAACCTTGATATTCTTACCTACAAAACAGAAAACAATTTGTTTGTCGAAAATCACATGTCTGATCCTCTCCTTATTCATGCTGGTGTTCCCCAGGGGTCTATCCTTGGACCTCTGTTATTTATTATTTATGTTAATGACTTGCTATTATGTGATCTGACTAGTGTTACAGATCTATATGCTGATAATCACTATATACAACAATGAACGAAGCTTGAAAGAAATGGAAGATGTAATGAATCTGGACAGTGAATTCATTGAGAGATGGTGTCGGGAAAACAGATTGTTTATTCACTTTTCAAAGTCCACTATTATGATCCTCACAACAAAATAAAAATAAAAAAAGGTGTGATTTAAAGATCACCCTTGATTATGTTTGTCAAAAACTTTCTTCCAAAATAGGAATACTGTATAGACACAGACACCTCAACAAAGAAGCGAAAATCACCTACTACAATGCGTACATTCTCCCACACAGACTATTGCCTCACAATTTGGGGCAATGCATCCACTACACAGACTGACAGAATTTAGAAACTTCAAAAAAGAGCAGCCAGAGTCATTTTAAATGCAGATTACTCAACCCCAACAAAAATATTTTTTTAAAAACTCGGATGGCTAACCATACAAGAACGGATAACATATCAGAAGGCTATTTTTATGTTCAATATCATCAACCACTTATGTCCCCCTTACCTCAACTCTCTCTTTAAATATGTTAATAAAATTACTGCAAACACTCTAAGATCAACTGAAAACAACAAACTGTATCTTCCAAAATCTAGAACAAACTATCTGAAACAAAGCCTGAGTTTTTCTGGAGCAATGCTGTGGAACTCCCTTGGCAATAACCTCAAAGAAGCCCCATCTCTCAATGCCTTCAAGTCCAGACTTCTAAAATCCCTATGACCTAGCACATAATATAATGTAGTATTTTTATGTCAAGACATTTACATGTAATATACTCTGCAGTGTTTCGTGATTGTATATGTTGTACATACATGTGTACTTGTATATTTTCTGGAGGGCCTCCGGGAAGAACAGTTTTTGCAACTGACAGAGTTACCCTCATGAAATAATGCTATATATATACCCCCCTACTAAGTACGGGGGTATAAAAAGTGACACGGTATGCACATAGCTATGGGGAAAAAATTGGTATAGTTGTGATCTTATTGCCCTGGCCTGAAACTAAATGTTGGGTGGGACTTTTGTCTGTTGGGGCTTTAGTCCATAGTTTTTCTGCTCGCTGGGGCTTTTGTGCAAATCCCAAAAAGAATGCTGTACTGTTCTCATATTATTCATCGCTTTCAAAAAATAGTTTCCATTTATCGGGGGTAAAGACACATTTTGCTGTTGAAGTAATACAATTTATTGTTGTTGTAGTACAATGTACATGTAATACAAATTACTTTCATTATCAAGTTGGATAGATTCATTTCATGCACACATAATACATCTTAAAGTTGTTTCATAAATTTATTCAGACGATATAGCAAGTAAACATTGGCTTTATTCAGTGTATCATACAAAAATATAGCCTCTATACTATAAACGTAGATCTAGGTTCACTGGTGATAGTGGCACAAATAGATACCAAACTACTATTTATAAGTGTTCCGAAGGAGTGGAAATTTCACAAATTACAACTGAAGCATAATTAAAGCCAACTGAGTAATTGGTAAATGGTAATTCACAAGCAGAAGCAGTTTTGGAGATTAAAACTGTAGAGTATTACTCAATTCTCCATGTGGTTATCTCCCCTGTCCACTACCCTGCAGAAAAAAGCTTTTGGTGCATGTAATATGTAGATTTATGAGATCGGGTAAAGAGCTTGCAACATTCCATGAATATTTTGGAAGTAGAATGGATAGAAAACATTTCTAAATACAGGGAAATTATTATGTAAATGATTTGTCCACCACTGGATTTTAGAAACTTACCACAAGAAAGTAGTTCAGGTGGAGTTTTTTCTGCTTCTAAGGGGTCACGTCCAATCGATCGAGATGGTTTCTCGATAACCGAGTAAACCGATAAATATCTCGTCTCGAAGGGTCCCGGTTTATCTCTATCGATTGTTGTTCCGGTTTGCTCCCAGTTTTCTCTCGAAGCGCAAGACCATCTCAATCCTCCTTGAAATAACTTGACATGCTTCGAGAATGGAATCGAGATGCCATCAAATGAAAGTTTGAATCATTCGAAATAAGATATACTGTTATTCCGTCTAAAGAGCTGTACATGTAGTCCCGTACTTGCTCAGACAGCGCAATTTCTCTAAACGTAATGAATGAAAAGAAA
>JAVTVY010042957.1:0-17906 GCA_036873755.1 Hanleya hanleyi | reverse complement strand
ACATCTACATACAAATACGTCTAAATAAGAATATTAACATATTAACATCTACATACAAATACGTCTAAATAAGAATATTAACATATTAACATCTACATACAAATACGTCTAAATAAGAATATTAACATATTAACATCTACATACAAATACGTGTAAATAAGAATGTTAACATATTAACATCTACATACAAATACGTCTAAATAAGAATATTAACATATTAACATCTACATACAAATACGTGTAAATAAGAATATTAACATATTAACATCTACATACAAATACGTCTAAATAAGAATATTAACATATTAACATCTACATACAAATACGTCTAAATAAGAATATTAACAACAACGACACTCCGCATGGTAGCACGAGAATGAAGAAACGAATGAAAAGTATACAACAGAATGACAATAATTGCTGTGCCAAGTTATTATGTCAATATGACGTCATCAAATGATGAAAGCGAGGTTAAACCCTATTCACTCACTCACTCACTCACTCATCAAATGATGATATGAAGGTTTGTTGACTTGCGTCAATAGACAAGGACCGACACCCAAAGTGTAAAAAGTTACAGCTTCACTGACCGAGAGAATACTCACAAATTATGCATACACAGATAGTATCATAAAGATCCGCTACCGATTCATTCAAGCTTATTCAGTTTCGTGAAATGTAAGGACCTACCTCTTTCCTTTTTGAATATTTCTCACAATGCATTTGCAAACCATAAAGCTACCCCCACGCTGTTTTGCTGTATATGTTACAAGCTATTATGGAGAATGAAGTGGGAATCCGCTCAGGGTAGCTCCTGGAAGAAGCATTCTCTTAGTTCCCTATGCCAACGCCATCTACTTTGCGTTCACAGATGACATGCTCGTCACGCACAGTGCCATATGTCTATGTTCACTGGATACACTTGAACTGCGATGCTTATGGTAGAGATGATTTGATTTGGAAGGTTTTGCGTCCCCACAAGTCATGCGATTGGAGCGAAAAAGAAGGCAGAGGGAAAACTAGAGCTGATGCATCCTTAGTTTGTATGACAGCCAAGCCGAGAAAATCTGCAAACCGAGACTGAATTTGTACTTCTACTGAATATGTCGAGGATGTCACCAGTCCAAAATCGATAGTACTTAATTGAGCAGTCGTCTGACGAGTGCTTGGACAGAAATCTTTGAAGTAATCTCTCAATCGATCTACCGCTTTATTTAGGTTCCGGTTTGTCTGGGTTCAAAGACAAGGGCAATCAGTTGACGAAGAATAGGTAATACAATTAGTTAAAATGAAACGACGTAGTTAACCAGATAAGTCGAACCCTTAAAAAGCTATATCACCAATGGAATGTTTCTGTCGTATAAAATAGCATCGACTTGAACATGGATTACCAATACTTTGTCTGGGCGTACCTGGTTGAACTCAGCCTTCCATGCGTTATCACTGGTTCTTAAACTTCAGCGATACGTACCCAAATAGGAGAAATTTCCTCGCAATTAGCAGTTCAGTAAAATTAACGTTGTCAAATTTGGTAACGAAATGCGTAATTTTAATGTTTCGTTGCTGAAACAAATATCACTGTTGGAGCCGTGTTTATAAATCTTGTTATTACTGTTTAATGACTTCATACACTTTCGAATTGGTGCTAACTTTCATGCGAAATAGTTCTTTCGATTATTGACGCGGAAATTCTTTTATGGACGAAGGCAAAATATTAAATATCGAATTTGACGCCTCCCACTCCCACGGAATAGGGTTGATTAAATTTTAATAAAAAAATAGTTTTTTACACGAGGTTTAATTTGTCTGGCATCATGTGGCAGCCTTATTGAAGTGTCCAAATCCTTCGCTTGAGAGCGAAGATGTGGTTCAAAATTTCAAGAAAGGATCGATTTTACTCCCTTGTTACTGCTTTCAATAGCTCATAAAATGAGCTTCACATCTTAGATAGTGTTTTTAGTAGCCGGTTGTTATGTCATTGAAAACAGATGAGAAGTATCAGGTAGTAAAGCCTCTCAATCAGAACGTTATCTTAGCGATTGAGGATTCCTTCATAGAAGAGGGAATGTGATCCCCGCAGTAAACTAATGCCTGCCACTCGCTCTTTAAGGAGAAAAATAGAAAGAAAAGAAATAACAACCAACAGAAAAAAAGATACTACTGACATTCAGTGAGCAGCCAATGTGCACCATTCGGCTTCAAATATTCAAAGAAATATATAGCATTGAATATAGATTATCCCTACCAGGCATGGGTGATTTGGGGTCTGTCCATCGGGGTGACTGAACAGTTAAGGGGTGGGGGGCTGGAATTTACGCCCCATATTAATTTTCGTTTCTCCTTAGGGTAGAGCGCCGAACCTATCCATACTATATTATTTGGTTCAAGCTCTACAAAAAAATGTGATAACCGCAATGATGAGGTCACAGTGATATCATGTTTTCGTAAAATCATTTCTCGCCTATATTTTTCGATATTTTATCTGAAAAACTAACTAATATAGCGAATAATTTGTTGTGAAAATAATTATTTTTTTTCTGTCATTTCAGGCAAGAAAAATACGAAAAAAAGGAGAGAAAGCACCGAAAACACGGCATTTTGAAGACATCTCGAGGCGGCCATTTTGAATTAGGATTACGTAGGTAGTCTCAAAATGACGCCAATAAGATTGAGGGAACTGATAACTGGCTTTATACAGATACGAAAAGAGCAAAGCAGCCGGCAGATGTAACCGTTCAAGCAATGCGCACAGATTTAGGCTGGTCATAATGCCCATTTTCCGCAGGACGAACAGATGGGCCAAATCAGTGTGCCTGACGTTAAGTGATGTTACGTTAGGTCAACGTAATGTTACGTTAAGTGATGTTACGTTAGGTCAACGTAACTACCTCAGCTGGTCGAGCGATTGGACGAGGTTTTATTCACCATCATCATTTTCATAATTAAATAATACTGCTACAAATACTGACAAAAATGTTTTATAATCATTATGTGTTGCAGTATTATTGGCCACGGAGAATACATTTCTGTTCAGAATAACATATTGGCCAATCGGAGCAATAGCCTCACGCTGCACATATACCAATATAATCTGGAAAGTTAGTTCCTCTCCAAAATATGAGATTTTATTGAGCATTCGGCGCACAAACCCAGTATTATGCATTGAAATACACAACCCAAACCTTTTCTTTAGCATGCGGGGTTTACTAGTAGCTCTGTTGTGTCCGCTTGCTGTGTCAACGATCAGTAGAAATGGCAATCTTCATCATTCCGCTTTTTCATTTGTTCAAGCTGTTTGAGTCCAGCCACATGTATCTGCTTAACATATCAGTGTTGTTATCTTTCACGAAGAGTTATTTTTGATCAAGAATGAACAGACTTTGTTTTGTAATTGTAGTTTTGTCGCCGTTCTGACTTCATTGTGACTAGATTCTGACATACAGAGATAACCCTTCTCGGTTAATCGTGACCCTGGCCAGTATACATGGTATAATGTTGCCATCATGACTTATAACATGGAGGAGGAACTCTTGGTGGCTTCCATCACTCAGTTTACGTTTTATTTCAGTATATATTAGTGTACATTCGCATCTTTGATCGCCGTATGAAATGTATACCTATCGGTACATCAGAACAGCAAACAATCCAGTCATTGTACTGTCGGCAATGCTCCCACCTAGGAATTCCCCAAATTCATCAACTCATCTAAGTCATAAAACACTTGGGAATAAGGTTAGAAGTATACGTAACAAGATGTGAGATGTTTATCATGTCATTTGAAGTCAGACCACAGAGTTGAAGTGATGATTACAACTTTTAGCAATTTCTATGGTATCAGATTTGCAAATATTATTGATTGTGAGTACAGCTGGTTATATATTGATTGTGAGTAAAGCTGGTTATATATTGATTGTGAGTAAAGCTGGTTATATATTGATTGTGAGTACAGCTGGTTATATATTGATTGTGAGTACAGCTGGTTATATATTGATTGTGAGTACAGCTGGTTATATATTGATTGTGAGTACAGCTGGTTATATATTGATTGTGAGTAAAGCTGGTTATATATTGATTGTGAGTAAAGCTGGTTATATATTGATTGTGAGTACAGCTGGTTATATATTGATTGTGAGTACAGCTGGTTATATATTGATTGTGAGTACAGCTGGTTATATATTGATTGTGAGTACAGCTGGTTTGGAAGAAGATTTCTTCCGATTCATAAGATCACCTAATATATTCCATGCACCCGGATGTCGTTACATTCGTTAAATTTCGCTTCAAATGGATTTTCTTGGCTAATTTCAGACTGTTGAGAACTTGTTCCTACATAGTTTAATTTATTGTGGAATCATTATTTGTTTCAAACTTAGGTTATTTCCCGTTATGGGCATTGTGATTGTGGACAAGTTATTACAACTCACGAACCACTCTCCTTACATTGTACTCACGAACCACTCTCCTTACATTGTACTCACGAACCACTCCCCTTACATTATAGGACAATGCTGGTGGACAATTTAAGTATAATATAACAATATACATTTCATCTGTTTTCTTCGCTTGGACACGAAATACAGTAATTTACATATTACACTGAGTAGGGTATCTGATAAGAGTACACAAGGGAACAAGTTGAGGAGGAATGGTATGCCGTAGAATATCCTTAAAAGCTGGAGCTTATTGGGAGCTTCAGTATCCCGTGATTATTAAGTCAGATTAAATCGTTGATTGTCTTTGATAAATTGTTGTGCCGATTGAAACATTCTGAATTGGTATTGTATGGGAATGTTTCAATCCCCCAGAGAATTCCTGATTGGAAAATGGATTTGATTTGGTTTTAAACATTACATCTCTAATTTCGTGGTACTTGAATTAAAAAATATTTGGCATCCTCTGGGGATCTCCGCAATCACAACCAGCATTATCAACCATCGCAACTAGGGATAAGTCCGAGTTTAATTGACTGCAGGGTATGCCTCATTTGTGTATGAATTATATTGAGCTTTCTACTCCCCACAGATTTCTTTAAATTTATTGTTAAGATGAAAACATAATGTTCCAGTTGTCCGCTAGTATCACTGAAGGATACGTACAATAACATATGAAAGGTTAATCGGCACGGCCCAATAATATACCACCGTCATATACACAGCTTTGGAGAATCGATCTGTCTGGTGAACTAAGGCGTTTCTTTTTAAACTAATTATAGAAACCATTCAGCTTCAATCGATGGTCCTTGTCCCTACAACCCACAGCCAATCGTTCTAGACAGATCGAAAGCTGAATATATCCTTGAAGCAAATGAGAGATTGGATCAGAGATACTCTATATGTAATATATTATCTATTTGTCTATCGGAACAGGAAGAGGAGGGGTAGGGAGTGACGACTACAGTTTATTCGTCGAAAATATACATGGAGCCAGGTCTCAAAAGACGTCTACCTGTCTACATATCAGAATAAGAATTAGCACGTGAATAATTCCCTCTTTCTGAGTATGAGCCGATTCTTACATCGGACGATCACACAAATCATCAATTTCAAAGAAATTTGTTGACAGAGCTATGCATCATTTCGCAGTTGTCGGTGTTAGAGACCATGTGGTCCTTCCAATCATGGTGTCTACACGAATAGATATAACGAAAGATCCTGAAGGATCTTGGCGCCCACCATTGTCCGATAATTGTAAGCTAATGACTAGAGGATCTTTTTGTCCATTGTTACTAAGAACAGACAATTGATTTGTAATTTTGTTTACAGAATTTCGAATCTGAGTGAAAAAGATTGAAAAAGGCCGCTGAAAAACACCAAGATATGATAATAAGTTTCAGGAGTTTCAAGATTTCTAGAAACTTTACTTAGGGCTGTTCCAGATAAACATATGTACCCCCCCCCCCGGACGGCAAAGAAAAAAAAAATATGTGGGTGGGTGTCATCGTAAAAATATTGCTGGTCTAGGTGGGTGTATCTTGAAATAAACCACTTCTCTGGGTGGTTGGATTCATTACTTGTAAAATGCTTCTGTGTGTGGGCCCTCAAATCCTTTTGAGGCATATAGTATTCATTATTTATGTATCTAGATAAACTAATTTTAATCCTCGAATCTTGTCCCGAGTTCGCGACCAACGTCTGTTGTCGTTGTTGTTGTTAACTGGCGCACTGCGACTCCACACAAAGGTGATTTGAATACCGTGTTTTTTCATTGGACAGGCGTCCATGTCAAAGATATTTCATCCAACGAAATACCACGTTACGAAGAACTTTGTCAAGTGGCAGTGAATTCTCTACGAATGGAGATTTTTCGGCAATCTCTGTCCACTGAAAGCAGGTTTTACGATAAGTCCCCGTCTCACCGGAGAAAACGAAACTAACGAGAGTGGCGACACTGTCATCACGAGTTATCTCCCTTCGTCGACGACCGAAGGTCGGGAACCCTCAGAAGCTTGCTTATGCAAGCTACTGTGGTACCGATGACGGGTTTCCGAACGGTTGGGCCCCCAAGTCATCAATTAGATTTTCTCGCGTGTAGATGACGAACATGATCGCAAAGTTTGGTGAATGTTCACTGAAACTATAATTTATGAAACCAATAATTGATGATAGTTATAATATTTAACTACTGAATGACTTAAAATAATTTATTTTAATTTCTTTTATTGAAATTAATTGATGGGGAGTGGTTGTTTTCTCAACTTTTTTTTTAAACTAGACCCAGTTAAACCAATGTTTTTTTATTAATCAATGATTCAAAATAGACAACTTTTGTACATTTCATGTACACAGATCATAATCAAATATTTAAAATAAAACATCATTAGTAGGCCTAAATAATTCGAGGTGAACACTGGCTGTGAACTGTTACAGAAACAGATGTATCCCTTTGACAGTTGGAAACAATAATATTTTTATGTAGTTTGCATCTGTTCATCCAGTCTGAACTACAATGTAGTGCAAATTTCGAAATATGCTTATATGTGTGTGTTTTGAATGAAAACTTGACATGCATAATTTTTTTTCTCCAACCTTAATCTTGCAAACTGGCCCAGGGGAAACATTTTTGCCAGGCCCATCCTCCGTAGTGGAAAAATTCTGCAGTACCTTCGATAATCCAGAAATAAAAAAATGCCTGGTCTTCATGTTAAATTATAATATGATATCTGCTTTCACCATGATTAAACTTACTATCAGTGGCCAGGGCAATCCCATCATTTAGCTGTTGGTGTGCTCTTGCTTCTATTGGTGGGTACCTTGGGGATTTTCATTTTAAAAAAATGTGGGTGGGTTGTCTCGGGTTTTAACTTTTCATAAAAAAAATGTGGGTGGGTGGCCTCAGGGTTTCTCATAAAAAAAAATGTGGGTGGGTGGTCTCCAGCTTCGAGAAAAATTATAGGTTATTGGTGGGTCTATGAATCCTTTTTCTGCTGTTGTGGGTGGTTACAAAAACTGAAAAATCAAATATGATGGTGGGTGGGTGCTAACAGAAGTGCCTTCCTGGGGGGGGGGTACATATGTTTATCTGGAACAGCCCTTATGTCGGTTGTTATAATACAAGAGAAATGAGCAAAGTTAGTCTGAAAGTGAATGTACATGTACCGAGGATCCTTCGCCTTTGTTTTGTAGTATTTTCTTTATTTATTTTTTTTGCACGTGTCATCATTGGGTACTGGAAGCGAAGACCAATCTCTTTGACACTTTGGCATGAGCTATGAAACATACTTCAGATTTTATAATTAGGAACGAATGCTAATTCTGTTCTGTTTCTTGGGCTATTTTGAGATATCTCTTTTAAGATACCATGCAGCTGCATGTTAATTATTGTATTTGTAACTGTTTCTTATTCTATTCACTGTTGTCTGTCATCTTGTAATTGTACATGTATGTGTAATATGTCTGTTGGGAGAGGCGTTCAAATAGGCTCTGCCTGTTCGCCGATCCCTGTTTCCTGGTGAAATAAATATACTGTTTAAATCAAGATACCATGCTCGAAAATAGTAAGATGGTACAATAATGCTTAATACTGAAGGGATCCGGTCCGCGCAGTAATGTTGAAACTTCAAAAGTGCCTGAATCCTGATTATCTCCCTTGGATCGAAACATCCAGTAGTCTACAGTTGTCGAGTTGTGACATTGAGTCACAAGACTGAGGTCGGCATACGAAACGGTGGAGCAGTTCACTTGCTACTGCATGGATTAAAGAAGGCTGATTTAAAATTTGAAGAAATACATTTTAATTCAGAATTATTTGAACTCCTTGATATGAAAGGTGAAGGTACGGATATTCTCTATAGTCAATATATAGAATATGCCCCACCGTTTGATCTGC
This sequence comes from Hanleya hanleyi, assembly GCA_036873755.1. Classification (NCBI taxonomy): domain Eukaryota; kingdom Metazoa; phylum Mollusca; class Polyplacophora; order Lepidopleurida; family Hanleyidae; genus Hanleya; species Hanleya hanleyi. The sequence goes on along the minus strand of JAVTVY010042957.1, from coordinate 9,581 downwards.
CGACTCTTGTGATGCAACGTCACTTGAGAATACCAAATTAATTTGGAGCGTAACTTGGATTTTCGAATCGGACCAAAAAAGATATCTTGCACTAATAGGCCCCATGTGAGACCTGTGTACCAAATTTCAGAAAAATCCATGAAATATTTCCCAAGAATTCACGGTAACAATGTTTCAAGGGGAAATTCAAGATGGCCGCCTTGTGGCCATATTGGATCTTCGATTCGGACCGAAAAAGGTACCTTGCACAACTAGATCATAAGGGGAACCTGTGTACCAAATTTGAGAAAGATCCATGCAGTAATTCCTGAGAAATCATGATAACAAATTTGCATGGGAAAATCCAAGATGGCGGCCTGTTTTGCCATACTGAATTTTCGAATCGGACCAGAAAAGGTATCTTGTACAACTAGACGACAAGGTGAACCTGTGTACCTAATTTAACAAAGATCCATGCAGTAGTTCCTGAGAAATCGCAATAACAAAGTTTCATGGGGAAATCCAAGACGGCCGCCTGATGGACATATTGGATTTTGGAATCGGACCAAAAAAGGTTTCTTGCACAACTGGACCCCAAGGGGAACATGTGTACCAAATTTGAGAAAGATCCATGAAGTAGTTCCTGAGAAATCGCGATAACAAGTTTTCATATGGGAATCCAGGATGGCTGCCTAGTGGCCATATTGGATTTCGGAATCGGACCAAAAAAGGTTTCTTGCACAACTAGACCCCAAGGGGAACCTGTGTACCAAATTTGAGAAAGATGCGTGCAGTAGTTCCTGAGAAATCGCGATAACAAGGTTTCATGGGGAAATCCAAGATGGCTGCCTGGTGGCCATATTGGATTTTCGAATCGGACCAAAAAAGGTTTCTTGCACAACTAGACCCCAAGGGGAACCTGCGTAACAAATTTGAGAAAGATCTATGCACTTGTTCCTGAGAAATCATGATAACAAGGTTTTACGGGAAAATCCAAGATGGCTGCCTGGTGGCCATATTGGATTTTCGAATCGGTCCAGAAAAGGTATCTGCACATCTAGACCCCAAGAGAAACCTGTGTACCAAATTTCAGAAAGATCCGTGCAGTAGTTCCTGAGACATCGCGATAACAAGGTTTTACGGGAAAATCCAAGATGGCCGCCCTGTGGCTATATTGGATTTTCGAATCGGATCAGAAAAAGTATCTGCACAACCATGCCCCAAGGGGAATATGTGTACCAAATTTCAGAAAGATCCATGCAGTAGTTCCTGAGAAATCGTGATCGATAGTAAGGTTTCATGGGGAAATCCAAGATGGCCGCCCTGTGGCCATATTGGATTTTCGAATCGGACCAGAAAAGGTATCTGCACATCTAGACCCCAAGAGGAACCTGTGTACCAAATTTCAGAAAGATCCGTGCAGTAGTTCCTGAGAAATCGTGATAACAAGGTTTCATGGGGAAATCCAAGATGGCTGCCCTGTGGCCATATTGGATTTTCGAATCGGACCAGAAAAGGTATCTGCACATCTAGACCCCAAGGGGAACCTGTGTACCAAATTTCAGAAAGATCCGTGCCGTAGTTCCTGAGAAATCGCGATAACAAGGTTTCATGGAGAAATCCAAGATGGCCGCCCTGTGGCCATATTGGATTTTCGAATCGGACCAGAAAAGGTATCTGCACAACTAGGCCCCAAGGAGAATCTCTGTACCAAATTTCAGAAAGATCCATGCAGTAGTTCCTGAGAAATCGTGATAACAAGGTTTCATGGGGAAATCCAAGATGGCCGCCATGTGGCCATATTGGATTTTCGAATCGGACCAGAAAAGGTATCTGCACATCTAGACCCCAAGAGGAACCTGTGTACAAAATTTCAGAAAGATCCGTGCAGTAGTTCCTGAGAAATCGCGATAACAAGGTTTCATGGGGAAATCCAAGATGGCCGCCCTGTGGCCATATTGGATTTTCGAATCGGGCTAGAAAAGTTATCTGCACAACTAGACCCCAAGCGGAACATGTGTGCGAAATTTCAGAAAGATCCGTGCAGTAATTCCCGAGAAATCGCGATAACAAGAATTGTTTACGGACGGACGACGGACGACGGACGACGGACTGACTGACTGACGGACGACGGACCACGGACGAAAGGCGATTTGAACAGCCCACCATCTGGTGATGGTGGGCTAATAAAAGCGTGGCACAGCAAGAAAACATCACAGTGATCATTCTTGATCCTTGGTGTGTAGTTTTGTGACTTGCAAACATGGTGGAATGAAGCGCATGGTCGGCGTCGGATCTCACGGGTATTTGTTCTGAATAAGAACTTGTATTCAGTAAATACATACTCCCTCGTTTGGGTGTTACTTGTATTCTAATACATACTCCCTCGTTTGGGTGTTACTTGTATTCTAATACATACTCCCTCGTTTGGGTGTTTTTTACTATCTGGCGGTCACATTGTTCATCATTTTCCAACAGATGACTTGATAGGGATATTATATCACGGCTCTGAAATATTTGCATCTAATACCACTCAGGCCGGTGCTAGGGGTCGTGTGGTCATGTTAATTAAATATGTCCACATGAACAGCTACAATCAAAGCGTGGCTGGGATACAAATCATAAGAGGAATCACATTTGGTTATTGTGATGTTTTAAAAATATGCAGTCCGTGTATTTGTCTGTGGGGTCATATGACTTCTTGTCAGTACTCCGGCATCGTTTTCCACCACCCTTTCAACGTTGCATTTATTTTGATAAATAATGGAGTCAGAATGTCCGCCTGTGAGTTCATGTGACTTCTGATCATGAGACAGGCATGTTCCCCAGACGGCATAGTATCTCGTACTAAATATTAGCAGCATCAACACCTATACGATTTGCTCTACATATGAATGTGAGAAAACTACTAGGACGATTAAAACAAAAAATTACATAAGATGATTGAGATTCGCATTCAATAAGTTTCCCAATATCTCCCACGTCGCATTTGAAGAAGCAAATTAATATTCATTTGACGCCAAGATTCCCACTTTTTCTATGTCAGGTGTAATCGTTTTCATTTAAGTGTTCGATATCGTTCAACTCATATTTCATGGTATTATTTTTCGCGGTTTCGCAGTTTCTAATAATCTGCGTAGTTATTCTTGTTTTACGGCTATTGTGTTTAGCTCGGGATTCGAAGAACATTATAAACGTTCTACTGTAATTGTTTGTAACCATCTGCCTGATAAATATCGTATTTTACGGATTAAAAGTCAGAAAGAAAGAAAGACAACGTTTCGACGGTTCTGTATCTATCTTTCAATTATAACACTAAATCGATGGCCTCGAGGAAATCCGAGATAACATAATCTACTATCAGTTAAAGCAATGACGTCCTCGCTTCCAGAATGTTGCGACGAATGTTGTTTTTTTTTCTAATTAAAGTGCCTTCATTTGACTTGAAGCCAGTTACCAATGTCGTTGTACAATCCCACGTTATACAAAGATAGTATTACAAAATATGCACGTATACGATATCTACAATGGGATTCAGTTTAGCGAACGGAATTGAAGTAGCCACCAAGATTCTTCCAGAGGCTACTCCTGATTAGGTATCTCCTACAATCCATTCTCAAAAACAAAATGCCACTGTCCCATTATGCCCTGGTTCATGTGTTACGGACCTTTAGCTACAACGAATATATCGTAAAGTAGCATGAACCACTAAGCAATATAAATATATAACCTTCTCAGACCCTTCCCATGATATATATATATCTTTGACATGTTTGAGGAAGCCCTCTCTGTCTGGTTTCCTATGTCAGGGACATATACATTTACAGAATATGAATATGATGTGTCTTGATTGTAGTCACATCCAATGTCATCTATTTTCACCAAACTTTGCGGATGTTCAAATTGACACGTTTAGTTCGGCGTACGCGCCCTCTTGGCGCCTATTGTATGTGGCTCAAAGGAACAGACACTCAGCTCTTGTAACAGATACTAAAATCGATATAATATGCCTACTCCTTTAAACAGTTGCTTGTTCAATCTTCCAATCGCTTCTCGAATTTAATAACTTCTCTTTGTCTAGGGGGGGCTAACTTTTTGTTTTGGGGGAACAGAACCACCATGATGGAGTTATGTTATTAGTTCAAGAAGAAAATCCTTAGTCTACCAGGAAATATGTTCCTTAAACACTCAAAAGAGTTTCTATGATAGGTCCTTATTTGACAAAACGAGTGACCCTGTCTCGTGGATAGGAAAGGTCCTAACTCAGATAGACGAGTGGCTCCAGCTTGTGGTGATGAGAAGCCATGATTTGCTAGAGCAAGAGGATCGAACTGAGAGACTAGACGCACTATTCGCGAAAACGATTAGGCCATGGCTTGGGTGGTTCACACTGTATGGTCATAAGAAAAATATATCCCATTATTATATTTATTAGAGTGTCTCCCTATATAAATTGTAATGAGATAAAACTGCATATTCCCCGGTCAACAAAACAGCATATTCCACCCCCCATGGAATATACACTAAATGGGAGATTTTAGTTGATTTTAGTTGCATTCTCGTTCTTATCTCTCAACTCATGGGAGAGAGCAGGGAATTCTCCTCCAGAGATAACAGAATAACATCTAACATCTCCTCCAGAGATAACAGAATAACATCTAACATCTCCTCCAGAGATAACAGAATAACATCTAACATCTCCTCCAGAGATAACAGAATAACATCTAACATCTCCTCCAGAGATAACAGAATAACATCTAACATAGATCTCCTCCAGAGATAACAGAATAACATCTAACATCTCCTCCAGAGATAACAGAATAACATCTAACATAGATCTCCTCCAGAGATAACAGAATAACATCTAACATCTCCTCCAGAGATAACAGAATAACATCTAACATCTCCTCCAGAGAAAACAGAATAACATCTAACATCTCCTCCAGAGATAACAGAATAACATCTAACATCTCCTCCAGAGAAAACAGAATAACATCTAACATCTCCTCCAGAGATAACAGAATAACATCTAACATCTCCTCCAGAGATAACAGAATAACATCTAACATAGATCTCCTCCAGAGAAAACAGAATAAGAACCCCGTCTGATTGGGTAATAACGGCAATCCTGCGTAAAACACCTATAACTATATATCCTGTTATATACAAACAGCAGAGTGACATACACATTGGTAAATAACCAATCAAGACGAGTATCGATATATTAGTCTGGCGAGTTGGAGACTAAAATGGGACCATCTGTAGTAGTAGGAATACAGTGATGGAACAACCCTACATGACATTGTGCATGTGCAATTCTATCCTCCCGATAAGAGACTTAAATTGATCACCATACGATATGCACGGAAACTGGATGTATTGCCAATTCGCACGAGCGTAGAGCCCTTTCCCCTTATCCTTCAACGACATGAACGATGAAATCACACAGATACCCGTCAAGTTTCTATTCAGTGTATCTAATGGTACTGGACTATCAGGTCCAACACGAGAAATATGAGAATTATTTTGTTACTGCCATAAATTTGAAATCGGTCCAAATTCAGGTAAATTTTGAAGCTCATGGACGCCCCCCTCCACCCAATTAATATTCTCGCTTTATGATAGCGACAGACTCATTAGTTACAGTTTTGGTCGAAAGGGCATGAAACTTTGTCTGGATAGGTATGGGGTCAGTATGGAAGACTTGGGGTCGGATATGTTTTGGGACGAAAGACCATGAAAATTCGTAAATATAGCTAGGGGTAAAAAAATGTGGTTTCGAGCCAAAAAATAATTAATTAAGGGTATTAACCGCCCACTGGGACCAGGTACATAAAGTATACATTTATCGATGGCAACATGTGAGAGTCTGTATGTCGTCATTGACTGGGTTCAGTTTTAGTCGAGATTTAATAGACCTTGGTGACCAAACTGAAGATAACTCGACTTCGGGCATCTAACGCCTAAGGATGGTCGGATATTTGTGTGGTCGGAAGGCCGTGGAACTTAGTAGGATATAGCTAGGTGATCAGGCAAAGTGATTGGAAAATACCTTATGGGCCATAGAAGTGGGTGAGTGAGTGAGTCGGATTTAACATCGGTTTCAACATTTTTCAGTCATATAGTCATATCATGACGGTCATTGAAGCAGGAAATACTCTGTCGTTTCTTCTTCGTTGTTACAGGAGGCATATAGTGGCCACGCATTCGCACGTATGGGCAACATGCACATCTGGAGTGTTCATGTTCATACAATATATCATGGGTGAACCATGTATTTGCTCATATACACGACTGACTCATGTGAAATGAGTGGAGACGACACAGTGGGTCAGACGTTCAACGATGTCACCAGTGGTGAGAGCTATGTTAATGGTGAGCTTGGTCTCTTCTTTCGTATGCATGATATATGTGGATTCGGGTAAGGATATACATATATTCACATATATTGGTGAAGAGATGTACCTCTCCACAACTAATGAGTTGGGTTCGGTTTTGCATATTCATGTTCTTTACAAATATCAGCGGAGACTTTGATGAACTGATTGGGTATCCTGCTGGTGAGAAAGGGGAGGCTACGGAGTTTTGAAAGGATCTGGACATTAAAATAGTGGGATGGGTCTTAATATCACTCATGACTTAAGGGCTGATTTCGATTAAGAATTTAAAAATTAGCTTCTAGAGTTTTAAATTGGCGTCTAGCTAGTGGTTAGAGAGTTCACCTCGCAAGCGGGAAGTCCTGGGTCGATCCAGAGTCGACTCACCTCTAAGACATGACAGTAGTATATAAAGTTGAAATTCCCTATTATTTATGCAAATGAGATGACGTCACGTGACTGACCTTTCCCACCTCCAACACAGAAGAGTTCCAATCTAGGGGGAGGTAACTCTGGGTGACTATAGTTCCGGCAAAGGTCCCTGGGTATGTATATTCCTCCGTGGTGATGCGGTCTGGCGGTAATGCGGTCACGGAAGAAAGCTTCCGCGGACAAAAAGTAGTCCCTAGACTGGAAATACGCTGCATGGTCCGATTGGGTCGAGTGAGGTATCCATGTGAAGCATTCGTGAAGGGGCATCTGATGGGATGGGTGTGGTGTTGAAATATCGTCATTCTGCGCATGCGCAGTATATAAAACTGAAATTCCCGCTCTTTTATGCAAATGAGATGACGTCACAGAGCTCTCAGCCAATCAGAAGCGAGTATTTTGACCCGGTGCATTATGGGCCATATCCAAGATGTGACCTGGTCTATAAAACACGTCCCTCGGCATCCCACACCTTCATTTCTACGGTTGCAGAGCCATGGCGGAGATCCAGCCCCATGCGACTCGCATTTTACAGTATGCCACCGTGGTGAATTCATTCACGGGTTACCGAGCAGTGGTCCGGTCCATGTTTGCAGATGGCGACGACAACGAGGGACGACGCCAGATCCTGAACGAGTTCACAGAAGCGGTCCTCCACAGAGTGCACTCGATGGAGAGGCGTGCCATCACTCACCACTACTGGACTATGACAGCCATCCTTGATGCTCGGGCTATGGACCACGAGCGCTCACGCCGGAACCAGCACCGGCTGGTTGGCCTCATACTAGTCTGTGCCCTATTGACCCTGGCGCTGTGGTATTGACACTATAAATACCAGGGTCAGACAGAGTGTGTGTCATTCACCGTTCGACATTGGAGCAAGCATGTCATCCGTCCTACGAGCCATCCTGCCCCTTACACCCCAGGTGGGGTTACACGTCTATGAAGATAAAGTCACCCTGGTGGAAGACTGTGGAGCTATTTGCTGGTCGCCCGCTGAGACCGTATCGAATACGGTGACGCTACAGCGTGACGGCTGGACCAAATTTAAACGGGTGTTGAGCGACGAGCTCGACGGACACCTCATCCACATAGACAATGCCATCTACGTATACCGTGGGCCTTTCTTCGCACGTCTGGGCCGCTACCAAGACCCTACGCGAGGCTTCACCCTAGACCCCGATCTGTGGACGGCCTTGGAGAAAGTGGTGCCTATTGTGGACCAGCTGTTTACACCCGACGAACGATCATCAGAGGAGTTGGGGTGGGCTCGTGCTATGGAGGACGCGCTGGCTGAACCCCATGAACAACAACTACATGAACCCGACGACGACGAGGCCATTGATTACCCGGCTGAACTGAGTCAACACAACGGTGATAGAAACTTGTTATAAATAAACCATACTCTCCGGGTCCATCATCATTGTGTCACCATGAAGCGCTGGGAGAAGGTGTTGGATAACTTATACTACAGTCCCGACAGTCCGGCGGCCTATAGTGCCTTGTCGGCTCTCTATCGAGCGGCCAAACCCCAGGGGATACAACGTGCCCAAGTCCGAGATTGGTTAAGAAAACAAGACACCTATACCTTACATCGATCTGTCCGTCGCCATTTTCTGCGGAACCGGGTCATCGTGGGAGGAATAGATGCCCAGTGGCAAGCGGATTTGGTCGATATGAGTGCCTTTGCCAAACACAACGATGGGAATCGATATATCTTGACGTGCATCGATATCCTATCGAAGTATGCGTGGGTGGTACCCATCCGGACGAAAACGGGCGCGAATCTCATAGCGGCGTTCAAAGACATCTTCAAGACCGGGCGCAAACCTTTGTATTTGCAAACCGACGAAGGCACGGAATTCCTCAACAGACCGTTCCAAGCCTTTCTGAAAGCCCAGAAGGTCTTCTTCTTCCATACGTACAACGAGACCAAGGCGTCCGTGGTGGAAAGGTTCAACAGGACATTTAAAGGTCGTATGTATAAATATTTCACCTATAAGAATACAAGGCGGTACATCGATGTTCTCCCGAAACTGGTGAGGGTTACAATCGAGCCTATCATCGAAGTATACAGAGAGCCCCCATTACCGTGACCCAACGCAATGAAGCCCAAGTCCGGCGTGTCTTGTACCCCAGACCATCGCAACCAGCACCGAAGGCGGTGTACAAGGTCGGGGACCCTGTACGGATCAGTAAAGTCAAGGGCAAGTTCGAGAAAAGTTACTTGCCCAACTGGAGCGATGGGCACTTCCTGATTAAACGGCGCCTACCCCGACAGCGGCGAGTCTATGAACTGGAAGATCTCCAAGGGGAAACGTTGCTGGGGACGTTTTACGAGCCGGAATTACAGCCTGTCGTAAAAACACAGCAAGACTACTACACGGTGGAACAGATTTTGAAAACGGAACGTCGACGTGGGAAACTGTTTCATTTCGTCAAATGGCAAGGCTGGCCCAGTTCCTTCAATTCCTGGGTCGCTGCCAACCACGTGAAACGACTATAGAGCCAGACACCACTACCGTCCTCCTTCATTCCACGTCCAACCATGAACACGGTGCAACCGTCTCTGAACACAGCGTCTTCCAAAACGCGCAAAGCGCAAGTGGGCTTTGGTGTACTAGTGCTAACCCTGCTGAGTGTGTTGTACGGAGGTGTGTTTTACGACGTAGCCTATGTCAGCACGTAACTTAACCAACTGAGAACACCAGCCATCAGTGAAACCGGTCTACAGAGAGCACCAGTCGTATCGAGCCCAGTCACCACCACCTCCACACCCCGTGTACAAGCCACAAC
>JAVTVY010042956.1:0-19668 GCA_036873755.1 Hanleya hanleyi | reverse complement strand
GCATACAGAGCATAAATATTAGTCCTTAGACACTAGCATATTGGAATAATCCTACAGGAATTCACACCCAACAGGTAAGTAACCCAGAATTGATGTTCGAATGTGAAGACAGACAAAATTCCGGCAGATTAGCAATACATAATTTTGACGTCCCCCCCCACCAAAACACGTGTTTACTTGACAGTCACCCGAATGTCCTATACATGAATGACAAAATATTCATACTACGGCAGTTCAAATATCGGAAGGTCGCTGGACAGTAATATTCCGGATCACGATAGATGTAGCAACAAGGCAAAATTACTTGATCTCGTTGACACAAATTAAAAATAAAATATATTGTGTCACCTGGCTCACAATATATATCACATCTAAATTGAATGATAAACTAAAATGAGCTTAACTCTTGGAAACTAGTTGACCTTGGAGCAAGTACGTAATGAGAGCTTACATATCCCACACTGAAATCAACAATATATAGTCAAACACAAGAAAATAGTAGTTTTCCTGCAAATGGATTTCTTTCAAATGAGAGAATTTTTCATGAAGGAAGAAGAAAGTGATGAAGTAAACCTTTGTTCTTGAGTTGATAAACAGGTATGAAGTTCATAAATGACTCCTCTCCCCGTTAAATTAGTAAATGTATGGTTTTTATTTCACAAGAGTTTAACTAAATGTAGCTGTTTCAAACACGAGAGACAACTCCACAGGACACATGTATGCCATATACTTGTAAGGGAGAGAACTCTGAATATTCCAACCTAACACATATAGTCAGCTAAACTTGATTCAGTTTTGGGGGACTGTGTCCTTGACCTTTGACAAATTGATGTATGGCTCCTCTTCGCCATGCGAGTAAGATATTTGATACCATTCCATACCTTGAAACTAGAGATATCGCATGGACAACAAGTGTTAATGGATGAATGGACAGAACGCAACATCGCATTACATGACCTCGTCTTCGACAGGCATATGAAAATGTGACTTAATAATTTCCTGATTTTGGGGTCACAGTGACCTTGACCTAAATTTTGGTACACGACACATCGTCTTCCGTCAGTGTATCAATGGACACAAAAAATCACGATTTTTATGAATTTCATGATTTTGGGGGTCACAGTGACCTTGACATTCGGCCTTGCCCTACATTTTGGTACGTGACACATCATGTCCCCCTAATGAATCTCGGACACAAAACAAAGTAATTTTCAAAGATTTCTTGATTCTGGAGTCACAGTGACTTTGACTATTGACCTTGACCTAAATTTTGGTACATGACAAGCCATCTCCCCGTAATTTCTCAATGGACACAAAAAAATCATGATTTTGAACAATTTCACGATTTTGGGGTCACAGTGACCTTGACCTTTGATCTACATTTTGGTATGTGACACATCATGTCCCCCTAATATATCTACTGACACAAAAAAAATGTTATTTTTAATAATTTCCTGATTTTGGGGTCACAGTGACCTTTGACCTTGACCTGATTTTTGGTATGCGACATTTCATTTCCCCCTATTGAATCCACTCACCAAATATTAGTAATTTTTAATGATTTCCTGATTTTTAGGTCACACTGACCTTTGACCTTGATTCCGGTGTCAGTGATCTTGACTATTGACCTGGATCTAAATTTTGATACATGACAAAACGGCTACCCGTAATTTCTCAATGGATTAAAAAAATCATGATTTTTAACAACATCATGATTTTGGGGTCACAGTGACCTTGACCGACATTTTGATATGTGACACATTGTGTCCCCCTAATATATCTAGTGACACAAAGAAATGTTATTTTTAATAATTTCCTGATTTTTGGGTCACAGTGACCTTTGACCTTCGACCTTGACCTATATTTTGGTATGCGACACCTCATTTTTTCCCTATTGAATCCACTCAAAAAATTTGAAATTTTTAATGATTTCCTGATTTTTCGGTCACAGTGACCTTTGACCTCTGACCTCAACCCACATTTGATATGCAACACATCGTTACCCCCTAGGGCATCCACTCACCAAAAATTAGAACTGTAGATAGAAAACTGTCAATGATCAATAATTTCCTGATTTTAGGCAACAGTGACCTTTGACCTCTGACCTTGACCTCAATTTTGGTACGCGACACATCGTCTCAACCTAGCGTATCCACTCACAAAAAATTGCAACTGTGGATAGAAAACGTTCACAGATATAGACCGGACACGAACACTTCAGTGATTTCCTGTTTTTTAGGCCAGTGACCTTTGACCTCTGACCTTGACCTTCATTTTGGTACGTGACACATCGTCTCCCCATAGGGTATCCACCCACCAAAAATTAGAACTGTAGATAGAAAACTGTCCCAGATATAGACCGGACACGAGGGACGGACGGACAGACAAACGGAAACCGCCATCACATAATACGTCCGCCTTTTGGCAGGCGTATAAAAAGTTTCATTATTGATACATATAATTTGGTTTGAGAGAATGAGAGAAAGCCAAAGAGGTATGGATCCGACATTGAGAACAACTCCTGGGTTACACAGGTAATTCTCAGACGGATCAGTGCTGCACAGAAACTGCAAATCTCTTCTCAGAAAGGCTCCTGAGATGTCCTATGTCCTGATCTGAGCGATAACTGCACAGAACCATGGAGGTACCAGAACCATAGGGGTACCAGAACCATGTAGGTACCAAGCAGTTCTATGCAGTCATAAACTGGATGGTTCTTCACAGTTACTGAGCTGTACTACTGTACAGTAGTGGTCAGTCTTGGGATGAAAATGACCAGTTCTTCACTGTGCTCAGCTGCTCAGTTAATGACCAGTTCTTCACTGTGCTCAACTGCTCATTTAATGACCAGTTCTTCACTGTGCTCAACTGCTCAGTTAATGACCAGTTCTCCACTGTGCTCAACTGCTCAGTTAATGACCAGTTCTTCACTGTGCTCAACTGCTCAGTTAATGACCATTTCTTCACTGTGCTCAACTGCTCAGTTAATGACCATTTCTTCACTGTGCTCAACTGCTCAGTTAATGACCAGTTCTTCACTGTGCTCAACTGCTCAGTTAATGACCAGTTCTTTACTGTGCTCAACTGCTCAGTTAATGACTTTACAGTACTGGCATGAAGATTTCCACTTAGGTACTGTACAGTACCACCCAGTGTTTGTACCGTTATGAACAGACTAACAGGTTGGTAACTGCACAATCAATAACAGTACTGCACAGTCAATAACAGTCGTACTGAACTGTGAAAGCTTCCCTATGTACAATGGTGTACGAGGCTCATGGGTTTAATTCCCACATATGACTAATTTATTCTTTCTCTACACAAATAGTTTGACACAAAGTTTGTGGTGGACCAATTTCAATGGTTGAAGGGTGGTGAATGGAATTTACGATATCACCAAACAGAACCACTTAAGGATAGCTGTCCCCTAAGAGGGTCAAAATTGCTCATTTTTTTTTTAATTTCTTCATTCAAATATTCACTATTTTCTCTAACATTTGGTGAAAAAATGAAATCAAATTATAAATAGAAGTGCTTCAATATTAGGATTAAAAATTTAGTTTCCAAGGCACTGGAACAAGTAAACAGATTGCCTTAGCTTGGGCTTGGCTACTATTATGTTTGTCTGTTAAATTTCCCTTTCCAAAACTCATTTCTGCAGTATTATGGTAAGCTAATTATCTATTAGTCCTACTTATTTACATTAATCTACCCCCTTCTGATCAAAACCATGCAAACATCCGTATTTTTGTTTCTAATTATAACAGTGACACTCCACTCAGACACCCGCCGTGAAGTGATCTACACGGGTGTGAACAATTCTGAGCTGATAAAGTTTTAGCAAGTTTTTTAAGTTTAAATTGGACTTTAAACTGCCTTGATGAAAAAACTTAGTGTAATAGTTATCCAGAATAAACAGGAATTCGAGTAGATCCCATTAGACAGATTAAAAATGTATTTGACAATAGAATTCAAGCAAAAAATCTGGATTAATTCATCAGATGTATAGCTGGACACATTTTGCCCGATTTCTAGCCTTTCATTTTTGTACAAAATCCGAGATTTGAACGTTTATTTCTCGAAAAGTATCCACGCTACGCTTTTGAAATTTGGCATGCTTGTTACTTATAATGTGATCTAGTAAACTTTATCTCACTTTTTGTGAGTTGGGATTAGTTTTTTAATTATTCAACTTTTAAGATGAACAACCGTAAAATAGTACAGTTTTTTCAATTTATTTTAGTAAAATAGCTGTAAAAACAAAACCAGGCAAAAATTTGAAAAAATAAGATAACGTATACTAGTTCGAATTGTCTCCTATCAAGGTATACCATCAAAGTTGAAACAAGACCAACAGTTTTCATGAAATTTCAATTGAAAAATGGACGCTATTGTTTTCATTTTCATTTTTTAAAATTGGAATATTTTCTACACAGTAGCAGCGTCGGTTATACAAATCATATAGTTGGAATCCCTACGATGTACGCTTTCATAAAATATATAGTTTATTATGGTTATCTTGTATATTTATTGATACAGACGACAAATTGTCACGGGAGTGCAAAAACTGCCTTTATGGCATGTAAGGGTGAGTGAGTGAGTGAATATGATTTAACGTCGCTTTCAACTATATTTCAGTCATATCACGACGTTGGGTCCTATTCCTTTTCACACCCGGGAACCACACGGGTGGGGTCCTATTCCTTTTCACACCCGGGAACCCCACGGGTGCCTCAGTTAGTCGCCTCTTACAACAAGCTGCCTGAGAAGCTGGAGCCTATTCTTACCATGACCTGCGGTGTGCACAACGACATCCCAGGTCAATCCCCGGCAGCCCCACGGGGCGGCATGTAAGGGTCCAGCTATGCTTAAGTTTTCAGTCAAATGTTCTTTCTTCATTCAATTACCATTCAACCACCCAAAGTTTGTGGAGTAAATTTATTAAAAGACCAAAGAAACAATGATTTTGATTTTGCACCTTTCTGTTCTAATAATTTTGATCCCAATTAATACCCTTTATCTATGAGTACATGTATATTGAGATTGCATACTTACCCTTTATCTTGTTTATCTATCCTTCTCTTCTCTTCTTCCAAGAACTGCATCTGACATAGATCAAAGTAACATTCTGAGATCAAACAAATTCACACTCTACAGTTTAATTTATATGACTTTGCTGTTAATTTTATGGTCAAATGCTACTCACAATTTAGGCATGCAACCCTCGCTCTTCAGCATTTTTCAATGCCGAGGAAAAAGCTTATGTGAATGGAGTTCACTTTAACCATGGGGCTGAATGGGGGATAATGTAATTTCACAACATTTTCTGAATTGTGAAGGCTGGACATGCTCCATGCATTGATTAGAGAATCTCTCAGCCTAGATGGGGGTGGATGGGGGTGGGGGAATATTCCAATATGGTACAGATATAAGGGAACAGTGTCTCATGTTATTATGCTGAATTTAGGGAATATATGTAATGCGCATAGCTGACAGGTTCAATGCAACAGACAGTCAACAGAGATGATCAGACAGTCACAGGGGGTGATCAGACAGTCACAGGAGGTGATCAGACAGTCACAGGAGGTGATCAGACAGTCACAAGGGGTGATCAGACAGTCACAGGGGGTGATCAGACAGTCAACAGAGGTGATCAGACAGTCACAGGGGGTGATCAGACAGTCACAGGGGGTGATCAGGGCAGTCTCGGGGTGATCAGACAGTCACGGGGGTGATCAAACGGTCACAGGGGGTGATCAGACAGTCACAGGGGGTGATCAGACAGTCAACAGAGGTGATCAGACAGTCACAGGGGGTGATCAGACAGTCACAGGGGGTGATCAGACAGTCACAGGGGGTGATCAGACAGTCTCGGGGGTGATCAGACAGTCACAGGGGGTGATCAGACGGTCACAGGGGGTGATCAGACAGTCACCAGAGGTGATCAGACAGTCTCAGGGAGTGATCAGACAGTCTCAGGGAGTGATCAGACAGTCAACAGAGATGATCAGACAGTCTCAGGGAGTGATCAGACAGTCTCAGGGAGTGATCAGACAGTCACCAGGAGGTGATCCGACAGTCAACAGAGATGATCAGACAGTCACAGGGGGTGATCAGACAGTCACAGGGGGTGATCAGACAGTCACAGAGGTTGATCACAGTCACAAGGGGTGATCAGACAGTCTCAGGGGGTGATCAGACAGTCACAGAGGGTGATCAGACAGTCACAGGGGGTGATCAGACAGTCACAAGGGTGATCAGACAGTCACAGAGGTTGATCACAGTCACAAGGGGTGATCAGACAGTCTCAGGGAGTGATCAGACAGTCACAGAGGGTGATCAGACAGTCACAGGGGGTGATCAGACAGTCACAGGGGTGATCAGACAGTCACGGAGGTTGATCACAGTCACAAGGGGTGATCAGACAGTCTCAGGGGGTGATCAGACAGTCACAGAGGGTGATCAGACAGTCACAAGGGGTGATCAGACAGTCACAGTGGGTGATCAGACAGTCACGGAGGTTGATCAGTCACAAGGGGTGATCAGACAGCATCAGGGGGTGATCGACAGTCACAGGGTGTGATCAGACAGTCTCAACGGGTGAGCAAACAATCACAGGGAGTGATCAGACAGTCACAGGATGATCATACAGTCACAGGGGGTGATCACACAGTCTCAAGGAGTGAACAGTCTCAGGGGGGTCAACTGACTGGGGGAAAAATACCATGTGGCTGAGCAACAACATTTGAAGTAAAAAATAACACCTATATTTTTTCAATGGATTGAAGATTTTGACTACTTATCCAGACTATGACTGTTTGAGGTCACTGTTTGACTTTTTCTCATAAATTATACATTTCTATTTTCACATGTACAATGAATGCTTACAAGTTTCTGTTTGGTCTGCATACTGGGGCTTATCAGTTCAGCTCTCAGCTGTCTCAACTTGTTCACCATGTCATTCATCTTCAGGATCTTAAAGGGGAAAGTGAAATAACATATCATCATACCATCAGTATTCCATGAAAAATACAGCAATTAGACATAGTCACATTAGAAATACGGTAATTTCCCTATTAATTCGCGATGTAGTGATGAAACTCACCACTCCAAAAATTGGCTACTTTCGAATTATTTGTTGAGCGAATTCTAGAAAAACGCGAGTGTTCGAATTAAATGTCGCGCCGACTTTCACGGAGAATCCAAAATGGCGGATCGCTTCGCCGTGGTCGTAGTGATCGTATTTATTACCGTGTATTAACTTTGAGATAGATCATCATAGTTTCCATAAAATGCAGTGTATGATGTCAGAAAATCTCCTCTACCCTGATAAAGGCGTCTAATTTTATTCGAGGAAGTCAAGCATATTTATTGAGCGACAAGTTCAGCACGATCATGCAGATTTTTGAGCTGACGCCCGTAAATTCGCGTCCATAAAAGTCGTAAAAGTAGGCCAAAACATTGAACGTATTCCTTCCTTTTTGTTCAGTATTAGCTATGATCTATATTATGAAACCTAACTGACATGGAATTGAATGAATATTCTGGAAATATAAAACTATACACATATTAGAGTATTCCATGTTCGAGTCGTTTGGTATGTCGACGTTGTTGTTGTGAACCCTGAAAATGAACCAACGGCAAATTTGTGTAGGATTGTATCACGGAGTTTTACACAGATTAGCGGACTGTCATAGACTTTTTGGTCTTCACTGTGCATGATTTTACAGGCCGAGCAGGCCGAAAATGTACAGGAAATAATGACAGAGAATAATGCCGACGAAAAACAGACATGGGAAAATCCTAGTCTATTTACAGACCGCATGTGGTCTGATGTAATATCTGGGATCCCTCACCTAATTATATTTTGGCTGTGCACGTGGAACCATGTGCAGTCTGGCATGGACGAGTCTATTTTGAGTGACACAATAAGATCATGTGCTCGCCCCAGAAAAGGTAATTTGCGACCCGCTTATACAGTTCTCAGCCAATGAAATCATCATAGTAAAGTTTAACGTAAACAAACTTGGCGGGAATTTGCAAGGTCAAGAGTTGAAACGGCTTGTCCCATTCCAGTGCAAAGAGGTGATACGCCTAAAAGCACGACATGTGCGTTTTGACTTTAGTGTCGTTTCTAAAACAATTGTAGTCAAGTTACACCAGCTCAGTAATTTGGTTAAAAGTTTGCGGAGAAGTGGTTGAAACTTTCGTTATCTGACCGACTTTTCATTCTGGCCATGAATTAATGAGGGACGATGAACCACCGTAAAGACTTGAACAGAAAAGGAGCGCCATGAAAATTTCCTAAGACCGTGTCACGTCGACCACCGCTGTCGGTGATTTTTATGTTCCGTTCAAACATAATTCATTCGCACGCAGTTCTGCCTTCTCGAAAAATATTCACAGTGTTTTTCAAATAAAGGAATGCTGGTTTAAAGAAAGATATTTGATTTTCGAACGCTGGAAACTGTAGAATGGTTCAATAGCGGGCCGTATGCAGACACTCGACCACGTGCGGTGGTATATATTTTTCCCGACTGCGGCGAAACGCGATCAACTTAGGATAAAATTACAGGACTGCGGAGTTAAATGAATCAATTTTTTTCCTTATAGACATGATAGACTGTAAGTAATAGTAATTCAGTCTGATTATATTGTACCATTCCCTGTTGTTTCTCTGCGCTTACAAATAATAGCATATGCCGATATACTATACGAGATTCTAGTAACATATTCACTTTACTTTCATCGGCACGAACTCCGTGGCGAAAACGGGAGTGTTCGAATTTATTGTTTCACGGATATTGAAAATGCTCCCTTGTTCGTTTTATTAGGATGGACAAAATCACGACAGCAGAAAAATCGGCCGTTTTCGAATTAAATTTGGAAGGTGAATTAATAGGGAAATTACCGTACACTTTGACATTGTACGTTGATACTGTGTGACATTACTGCATAATACTGGACACTCTGAGCTCCCCCTATGAATGCAATTTAATGCACAACCTTTTAAACTTCTTCAAATTAATTTGAAAATGATAATATACAAGTGTTGAATACATTGATTAATTTAAAGTACAATAGAATTTGTTATTAATACATTACTGTCTCCATGGTTGCATAATGTTTCCTTTCGAATATGGCATTGCAACTTCAAATAACTGGAGTCAAAGACATCATGGCATAATGACACTGGATGTCTATGATCTTAAACCAGCCCTTGAAATTAAGGATCTGAGGGTGTCCATACATACAGGTTTCTGCCCAAAGTGAGTGGATTTCAGGGTGGTCATAGAGACCGGGTTCTGTCCAATATTGGTGATTCTGTGGGTGTGAGTATAGAGAGGGTTCTGCCCAATTGGGTGGATCTGAGGTTTTGAGTAGACATGGCTCTGCCAATTGTTGGTGGAACTGAGTGTGTCCATAGAAACAGGGTTCTGCTCGATGTGGGTGGAGCTGGTGTGAGTTGAGACATGGTTCTGTTTAATGTGGGTGGATATGATGGAGTGAGTAGAGACCAGGTTCTGCCCACTGTTGGTGGATCTGAGGGTATCCATACAGACAGAGTTCTGCCCAATGTTGGTGGATACGATGGAGTGTGTAGAGATAGGGTTCTGCCTAATGTTGGTGAATCTGATGGAGAGAGTAGAGAGGGGGTTCTGCCCAATGTTGGTGTATCTGAGGGTATGAGTACAGACCGGGTTCTGCCCTCATGTGGGTGAATTTGAAGGTGTCTATAGAGACAGGGTTCTGTCCAATGTTCGTTGTTCCGAGGGTGAGAGTAGAGAAAGGGTTCTTCCCAAAAATGGTCGATCTGGTGGGTGTGAGTAGAGACAGGGTTCTGCCCAATGTGGATGGATCTAAGGGTGCGAGTTGAGATGGGTTCAGCCCATGCCCGGCATGGTATGAACAATGAAACAAGCCTGAAACTAAGCACCTTTCTAACAGTCCCCCTGTAAATCAGAATGGGATCGCCCCTCTCTGTATATAGATATTATGGTTTAAAAGGTCATGGTATGTACCACATATCCTCTGATGGGGCTGACAGGTTAAACGTCTTGTAATTTATTTACAGAATTGTGGAAAAGAGGTAACTGTGTAAGAGCCAAGAGATTTCAAACTCACGTATGCCTGTATGTTACCAGATTTCTGTGCCGTATAAGCCTCTAGTCTCATCTCTTCAGGAGACACATCTTCAAATCCTGCATTAACATAGATGGAGAAATGGATATTGGAATATAAATTTCCTTCCATCAATACATGTAGCTAAATGTACCATTATTCTTATATCTTACTGTTGACACCAATCATGTCCATTAGACACAAACAATGTAACAGATATTGTATGAAACCAGCCAGGTCATGAGGAATTGAGCTGTTCTCACTATTTACATAGCTGGATTAACAAAGGAATACAAAAAAGTCTGTAGGCCTATATATTGCAGCAAGCAGCCATTTAAATGCAAGAAAAAATATCGATACAATTCATGGGTCACATAACGTTTTTTGAAAGGGGGGCATTTCATATGCTTACTTATTGGAGAGAATGGTAGTGTGCTGTTCAATATAGGACAATAACATATTTTTGGCTCCGATATGGGGTCGTTTGCACCCAACCACCCATATAGTGATGCCTATGGAAATTGATTAGTCTACTCTAATGTTCTCTATATTCGGATTGTTCAAGATTTGTAAATATACAAAATGTTCAAAACATTCTTCAGGAGTTTGTGAAGAGAAAAATTACCTGGTAGACAGGCTCCATCCTTCCAATATGAATAACAAGAGAAATACCACATCTTACTCTGTTCCCAGGTTGTCATGTCACCCGCTATACTCCCACTGTACAAGAACAAGGAGAAAACAGATTATGACAGATTAGAAATACCACATCTTACTCTGTTATACTGCTATACTCCCACATTTAATTTTGTGGTATTGACAAGTAGGGTTTAGCTGTCGAACCAAAAATTCCCATCGCAAAATTTTAACCACCAGACCTGGCATACATGTAGATTGGAAAGATTTCTGCTTCGAAACTCAATGTGGCCTACCGCTTTGTGGTTGTTTTGATAGAATACATATTTGTCAACCTTCCTGGCCATTTATTTCCTCTGTCCAACTCCTTTCATTTCCATAAACAGCAAATGAACAAATTATCGAGCTTGATATAATTTCAAAAATGAAATCGGTAGCCATATTGAAAATATCTCTATGATGGCATGAGACTGATGAATGACTATCATGAGGCTTTCACATTATCTCCAAATTGTAACTATCCGTATCATGCATAATCATGATAATAGAAGGCACATAACCAAAAAGGTAATTACGGGACTTTTTTTTATTTCTCGAGGCAACTGGGTAGACTGAGCAAATTCAGTTTTTTGACTCATGTAATCCTGAATTTAGATAGCGTCACGTGCGAGAATTAGAATCCCGCATGAGTCTTTCAAAGATGGAGGGAGATTTGGTGATGATCAAGCTTGCTATTTTTTTAATTTTTTTTGCTTTTGCTGTTTGCAGAGAGAACAGTTATGTATCCTATCCATACGAGCACAAAGCAGTTGACCACATTGACTTTTTGAAGCAGGAATCCTGGGGTCGCACTCAATGTAAGAATCACGAGACAATGCATACAACAGCCAAGTCTGGGGACAAACAAGGTGTCTAGACTTGGTGTCTTTTCAGCGACACATAGAGTCTAGATCCAGACAATAGCTTCCTACATGAAGTATCAACCGAATGCGTACATTCTCCCACACATAGACTATTGCCTCACAATTTGGGGCAATGCATCCACTACACAGACTGACAGAATTTACAAACTTCAAAAAAGAGCAGCCAGAATCATTTTAAATGCAGATTACTCAATCCCAACAAAAACACTTTTTAAAGAACTCGGATGGCTAACCATACAAGAACGGATAACATATCAGAAAGCTATTTTTATATTCAAAATCATCAACCACTTATGTCCCCCTTACCTCAACTCTCTCTTTAAATATGTTAATGAAATTACTGCACACACTCTAAGATCAACTGAAAACAACAAACTGTATCTTCCAAAACCCAGAACAAACTATCTGAAACAAAGCCGGAGTTTTTCTGGAGCAATGCTGTGGAACTCCCTTGGCAATAACCTCAAAGAAGCCCCATCTCTCAATGCCTTCAAGTCCAGACTTCTAAAATCCATAGATGCTCTAGCACATAATATTATGTACTATTTTTATGTCGAGACATTTTATACATGTAATATACTCTGCAGTGTTTCATGATTGTATATGTTGTACATACTTGTATCTTTTTTTTGGAGGGCCTCCGGGAAGAACAGTTTTTGCAACTGACAGAGTTACCCTCATGAAATAAAGATATATATATATATATATATCTTGGTCAGGCGGGAGTTGTTGATCCCTCTCCTGGATTCTTTATTGTGGGAGTGATCACTGTATAGACCTTTTCACCACGAATTCGGTAAATTTCGCGTCCATTCGGAAAAGCAAGTCACGTGGCGCAAAAACATGCTGGTGGGTTGACAAGTCGGCTCACCTCATCGTTTTCTGTGTGCAGATTTGTCTCTGCCATAACAGAGGTATGTAGCAAATAATTACAACGAATGATCTTTGAATTGAAAAACATTTTCTTTTGTAATAAAGCGTCTGTGTTCCAAGCTGCCATAAGTCTGCAACCGTCAGTGTATTTTTTGTTTTAATTTATGATCTTTTATCGGCAATAAAATAAAGAAATAGTGTCATTTCCGGTTGTGATCTCCAGGCAGAGGCCGCAGCATTTTTCACAGCCCACCAGCAACTGGTTATTTCATTGGTCGAATCTAGCGTGCAATCGGGAGTTTCCGTTGACAGCTTTTCACGTTGTCACGTCTTTCCGCTATTTTCGGTATGAAAAGGTCTATTGTGGGAGTGATTCCCTCTTGTCAGTATTGCTCCTCATTACTTTCTCATTTTCCAGGAAAGTGATCAGTAACTCTCCTGGGGAAGGGGAGGGGGGGTTAGGGGAGTGATGGAGAGGGAGAGTGATAACTGGCCTTATAAATAATAGATAGATGACTTACAAAATTTCATTGGGTGATGTAGAGAGGACCTGAGAGAGTTGTGATGTGGCCTTGGAAGCTGCGGCGGTGCGGTTATCCGGCAGTGAAAGGGACTCAAAACGATTCTGTGTATTGAAGGTGACCCCTTTGCCACCTCTACCCCCAGCTTGCCCAGAGCTTCCGCCCCGTCCATCTCCGTACCATTTGTAGGCATTGTTGTTGTTGTTGTTAGAATAACCTGTGTAAGATTGATTATCTATGTGAAGATATGCTACATGTAGACTTATGCTAAGCTCACATTTCACATTTCAAAATCGCATTCATGACACCCATCTACATGTACATGAGTGAAAGTTTAAATTGTACGTCCCTCTTCCACAGTGACAGTGGAATTCTGCTTAAAGTTAAATACAAAATGAACACTTCTACACTGGTAAGTAAACATTAAACGATGCATTAATTTTAGATACGCCCTCTGTGAAGAGGCAATCAATGTTCTCGGCTTTTGAACAAGATGTAGTCTAATGATAACAGTTTTTCCTGTAAAGTCGGATTTACATGTACTCTCTGTATCTATCAGGAAATTTCATTGAAATTTCACTAAAAAATCAAAATACCACTCATTTGTGGTTATTTCAGTGAATTTTGGTAAAATTTCAATGAATTTAAGTGAAATTTGAGTGAAATTAGTTTTCACACCTGGAAACCCCACGGGTGCCCCAGTTGGTCGCCTCTTATGACCAGATGACTGATCACTGAGGCCTATCCTTACCATGACCTGGGGTGGGCATAACAACATCCTAGGTTAACCCCATGGGGCCCCATGGCTCAGAATTGAGATAGATACCAAACTTCTGCATATTTTTTGCAGTAATTGGCAAGATGGCATTATTACCACTCATCTGACTATAGACAAAAAACACTAAATTATCTCCCTTGCCTTAGTTATCCCATTAACTGATATGTACAGTTATTTAAACATTTTTTTTTGTTTATTCGGGTTATTCTCAGGCCAGGGTAAAACAAAATGAATGAGAATCTACTCCATCTTGAACTATACTATATTTTGATAATAAATGTTCACGTTAAATTATATACCGGTAGTAATTTACAAAGATACTAAAAGAATTTTAAGTTATTAGAACACCACCATAATAATGAACACTATGAAATATGATATCTTATTTTCTCCAGAGTATGTCAATGACAAACAATCCTTGAACTTTCTCACAACTTTTGTACCTTGATGGTTCATTTACTCGTCTCTGATCAATGTATCAGGTAGGTCATCTTATTGTTTGAGAGCAGTCCGGATCCCCCTGAGAATATTATGCTGGTGATCCGGGATAATCCAATTACTTCTACATGATGGATTCCAGCATTATCCACATCTATCTTGAAAGCTGGATATCCAAGATAATCCATTTTGCAGTATTCAGAAAAAATGCTTATCCTGCCCCTTGCATGCCAAGTGTCAAAACACATACCTTAAATATCCCAGTCATTCGTTTTTGAGGAGTGTGATCACACCACACTCCTAATCCCACCCATAAATTTGATCCAGGCGAGTGAAAACAGCACTCCTTATAACAAATGTCTCTACATACTAAAAGCCTTCAGGAGTGTAACTTACACTTCTAGAATCATACTAGGGGAGTGATTTACAGCACTCCAACTGGTATCCAGGATTATCCAATAATTCATTTGTACTATGTGCAGAACTCAAGATTACAAGACAGAACTGAGGCTATAAGCTTATTTGACAGGTTTGGTAATTCATTTACATCTAGTTTTCCAAGACATAACATGTAACCATGGTAACATGTAACATGTAACATGCAGATGCAGAACTTGTGTACATGTAAGTTTGCTGACAGTCACATACAAATGAAGAGACATGTTTTCAGTGTCTTGATAATCTGGTGATGGAGAATGGGCAACAGGACAATGGATTCTGCGCAGTTTGTTGGATACATTCATCCCAACTATTCATTGCAGACGATATTAAACACTGTTTGTTATAATCTGGTTTCATGAGAATTTGCTTGAATTAATCAGATCAAAAATGTCATTTTCCATATAGTTTTCCATTACCGAAGTGTCGCATACAGAGGGAAATTCATATTGGTTGAATTGTAACCATAATATTCTTCATAACAACAGGGGGGGGGGAGTCATGTCTAAAGGTGGTCATGTCTAGTCACAAAGTTTCTTCATGAAAAGATTTACAATCTATGTCAGGTTGTTAGGTCAAGTTAAAAGCCTATACAAAAACATTGGACACTTTCCCAAGTAGTAGAGCTCTCTCCACTAAAGAAGGAGAGACCCGACTTCAAATAATTTAAGAGCATGACATTGACCAGAAGAAGTAGCGCACAATCTTCCTCGGCTGACGATTCGGTCAACCAAGCGTAAAGGTATACTTACAACCACATCTGTTCTGTCCCCCAACCCGAGTCCTTTTCAACTTTCAAATGTTGTTGTGGCACGCAGACAAAAACCCATGTGACCAACAATTACATGTATGTTACATTCTCAAATGAATAATGTCTATGTTGTTCGCTGTTTCCGGTAAAGGACTGGAGGAGGGAACAGAACAGACCCGTGCAACACAAAACTCCAGAGAAGAGAACCTAGCTGTTGAGATGATCGTGGTTGTAAGCATACCCTACTCCTTCCCAAGTATTTAGAGTATGTGATTTGACACTTAGTTGACTGATTCGTCAGCCGAGGAAGATTGTGTGCTACATTTTCTGGTAATTGTCGTCCTCCTAAATGATTTGAAGCTAGGTCTCTCCTCCGTTACTTTGGGAGAGATCTACTAGGTCTAACTTTCCCAGTGATATTAGCTACAGTTGTCCAATACAAGAGCGACAGAGAGAGAATTAAAGGAGTACTTACCTTATTTTATATATGTTCCTATTACAAAGGTTGGACTCTTAAAGAAATATAACCAACTATTTTACTTTCGTTGGGGGCGATACCCTATTAGTTTTATTACAATTTGTGAAGTCATGTTTCCGCTTTGAGGTCGACGTGGGCGCCGCCATATTGTTTGTGGGATGACGTGACTGATGACGTAAGCATTTAGGACGTCACGGCTAATGCTTGATCCAGGGACGTTCCAACTACGGCATTTAAATTACTCCGGGTTCGAGTTTTAATTCGAGGAAAAAACTGGCGAGGCAAATCTCATGGGGGGAATTCCTAAAAGGAAATTGGTTTAGGTTATCTTCGCCAACTGAACAATTTCTTCCCAAAGTTTCTCAGCTGGAACCTGCCCGATTCAATTCGGACAAAATTTGAAACTGAGCGGTGAACTAAAAGAGCGTCCTCTGAAATTGTCAAGTGATTTTAGTTGAACGACGATGCTAATTAAGTTCATAAACATTTTCATGGTTACACTTGGAACTTCTAAAATCAACTAGAACGTCAGTGAATTTACTGGGTTGCTTCTCCTGCGAATTATCGGCATGACCAGCACGATCAACCTTAAATCTCCATGACGTTGTGACGTTTTTAGATGAGTATAAACTGACTTCCGCTCATCTAAAAACGTCACGCAATGGTGCAATGGCGGCGCCCAGTGCACGCCGTTGCGAGCAACAAATAGTCAATATTTCCTTTATTTCGCATTCTATCAACATAAGTTTTGTATAATAAGGCTTGGAATACGATTGCTGATAAATATAGCCACACTCAAAAATAAGGTAAGTACTCCTTTAAGGTTTAACATCGCATTCAGCAATATTTCAACTATATAGCGATGATCAAACAGAATTCTAAGTACTCAAGCCAATAACTTTGTAATCTAACACATTAAAACTTATGCAACAAACCGATTTCTCTCAAATAATCCAAGACACAATTCTCTCTCCCCCGGCTAAAAAGATCTTCCAAAGTAGTCGCTTGATAAGATCTTACAATCTTAAAATCTATGCAGTCGATAAGAATATGTTTCCCCGTGAGATCTTCATGGCATGGAATACATCTTCATGCCTTGGGACTGGCTCTTTCTTTGGTAAATGTTCGTGAGTTAACCGTGTATGACCGATTCTACATCGTCTGATCACGGTTTGATTGAAACGTTTCTGGCTGTTCAGATGAGTAGGCCTACAGCCTACAGTTTTTTTTAACTCAGGAAGTTTTTTTATTATTCACAGCATCCCATAAAGATTGAAACAGCTATCTCACATAAGTACAGATAGAGGGTCTGAAATCGCTATATGGGATCCCAACAAGATCAACCTCATCATCTAGGGCTGCCTTAGCCATTCTATCAGCCTCAGTATTACCTTTGATGCCAATGTGACTAACCAAAAAAACACAACAGTCATGTAATTGTAGAATAATCAAGATAGTGGGATGAGTCGAAGTTCCACTTTTAATCACTGACGCACAGAAGTTCTACTGGACCTTCTGTGTTAAAGCGGTTTTTGGAAACAATTTTAACTGGATTTTTCGTTCACCGAATATATCTTTGTTATTTTGAATATGTAAATCTGATTATGACACAGGCAGTTCCTGCTGTGTGGTTAAATTGACGGATAGTCTGAGCTGCATGTGTACAGAGAGACGTCCAAACAGACTGAATGGCCCTCTGTCTCAGATAATATATCAGAGACGTTTTCATTGATATTTCGGAGACAATTTATCATACAACACTGAATCTTCCCACAGTATATAAATTACGGCCTGGGGATCATTTCTCGTACACTTTTCACGGTTTATTTCAATTTTATATAAAAGTAATTTTTTGAAAGACACAAAAACTGACCTGGTTAGTGCTGGGATCAAGACCCTTTCCTGGAAGTAGTTTCGCGGGTTACGTGACCTTTCCCCGCACGTGCGGGAGCAGTTACTAACTCGACTTTTTCGGTACCTGTAACCCACGAGAGAGAGCAATTCCCGTACAGCAGACGAAAGTCGCAATTTTATGCTGAATTGTTGTAAATGTCATCGTCCATGCACTTAAATAGTTTATTTGAGTATTTTTAGAAGAAATAATATACTAAAGAGACAATTTATCAATCTGACTTTTCCGCAATCAAAGGCTGAACAGCGACTGTTGTTAGTTGAATGAAAAACGAGATTATTTTATCTCCGGAAAATCATCGGTAATCATCGGAATTATAACTCCGCGGCCGTCAATAACTGATAGCGTATCCAATAATGATCCGATTTTAATTTTGATAATATATTTGGAATCCTGAAGAAATAATCGTTTCAGAAATATATAGATTGATATATTTTTATGCTATTTCATGACGTAAAATTCAACTGGAACATGGCCCTGATTTACTGGAAAAGTGAGTTTGCCCCCATTTGATTGTGAACATTCGTTCGCAGATGGAGAGGGGCAGTCGAAGAAAAACAATGACTGCGCCCCGTGTCACATGACATAAACACAGCTGTCGAAATGGGATTGTCGTCTGGCTTTCGTAGAATGAATATCATGATCATCAGTCAGGTTACATATATTGGTTGGCGATAAAATGGACTCCCCACGTGATGGAAACCACAAGTAAGTATGCTCCAGAAAACAATTTACAAAAAAATAATACTTCCAAACATACCAAGAAGTAGAAATTTTGACAGACAAATTAAACTTCATCCCCGCACATTAGCCCAGGAATGGCTGTAGTCTCGAATGGCTCTGTAATCGACTCCAGCCAAGGTTCTTCCTATACACAATACATCCCACACATTGAACTTTGAATGACATTGTCCAATATCCTAACTGCACACGAAATAAAGCGGCAGCGAATAGTAATAAACTATACCTCATTTTCCTCTACATTGGTCCTTCTCGCCGCCTGCCAACTCTCAACACTTAATAATTCCTCGTTCTTGAGATACCAACTTTTAATCACGCCTTCACGGAGTTTTCTGACATATTTTGGTCTCATATTTTGAATGTCTCCGTTAGCCACGCCAGGCCTCTTGTTTTGTGAGACAACAGGCGAGTGACAATCACTCGCCTTATTTATTCTCAGGAGTGTGGTTAGCACACCTAAAATCACACCCCTTAAATGAGTCTAGGCGAGTGATGGGTTATCTCCCTTGATAATAGACGAACAGTGACCAATAATGATGTGAAATTTGACAGCGAGTGGTTCTCCTGCAATTTTTCTTTTCAAAAAATGAGGTGGGTGTTTTTAAATTTATTATTATTAATTTTTTTATTTGGCACACATGTTCTTTCAAACTTAGAGCACCAGTGGAAAGTTGATGTCAACATTGATATGTCAAAGACAACTATTCCCCTAATTTCTGCAATTAGAACTCATTATATCAAAGAATTTAGATCCAACTAACACCCTTTTAAAGAATGAAAATTTATGGGGAGTTAACCAGTATCCCAACTATATTTACTTTATATTTATCAGAAGTCTCCCCTTGTAAATTGCTGATTCCAATAAATTAGAATCAGCCACCAGAGTCCCATTGGAATGATCAATTGACTGAAATGTCTGCATAGAAAAACTTCCACTTGTGAATAGAAGCCAAAGAAAAGAAGCCGACAATATTATTTACCAACTGGAAGAAAAAAAATCAGATAGTCCGATTCCGTTTCATAACAGGTCCGACTTTTGCATGCACCGGACTACCGC